>OY037010.1:11412795-11690119 GCA_955831195.1 Pilophorus perplexus | reverse complement strand
GAGAACTACCTATGTTGGTGGCCGAGCAAAGCAAGACCCCTCTGGCTAATAAAATAATCGCCCGAGCGAAGCAAGACCCCCCCCTGTCATTTGAAAAGTTTGAAAAAAGCCTCCCCTGGCTGGTAAATTGATCGGCCGAGCGAGAACCCCCCCCCCCCCCCCCCCTTGGCAACGTGTCAAATTTGACAACTCACAGGAAAGAAACCCTGGGGTGCCATCAATAGTTAGTTGCTCGCCTACGCACCCAGCTGAGTAACCCTAGTGGGGTGCATAGCATCGATGGACACGTTCATAACCCTGCATCAAGGTCAACTGCTCCTTCAACATCAACCCCCCTGGCTGATAAAATGATCGGCCGAGTGAAGTATGCCCCCCCTCCCACCCTGTCATAGTGCTAGTGAAATCAAATCATAGTTGATAACTCACCGGAAAAATATGGGGCTAAAATGGCGAGGGGGTAGAGTTAAGTGTCGTTTTCCAAGTATTTTTGGAGAAAGTAAGGCCCCCTGTCATAGTGCTAGTGAAATCAAATTTGCAAAGCCTTCCCTTGATAATAATAGAACTACCTATGTCGGTGGCCGAGCATTGCGAGTCCCCTGGCCGTTAAAATGATCGGCCGAGTGAAGTATGCCCCCCCCCCCCCCTCCCACCCTGTCATAGTGCTAGGTGAAATCAAATCATAGTTGAAAACTCACAGGAAAAATATGGGGCTACAATGGCGAGGGGGTAAAGTTAAGTGTCGTTTTCCAAGTATTTTCCACCCTTTGTAAAGTCCACCCTCAATAATAATTATTGAGGGTAGGTCAATAATTATTATTGACCTACCTACATATTTATTACATATAAATATGTAGGTAGGTAGGACATTTGAATCCCCTGGCCGGTATAATGAAAACAAAGAAAAAATATGGGGCTAAAATGGCGAGGGGGTAGAGTTAGTGTCGTTTTCCAAGTATTTTTGGACGTAGAAGCCCCTGGCGGATAAAATGATTCCCTGAAAATTTCATCAAAATCGAATCAATAGTGGCTGAAATCCCCACTCCTTTTCTTTAGTTGAAGGAGGGGAAAACGGAAAAAATCCTTGAGGGCGCTCAACGTATCTCAGAATTTAGATCATTTCATCAAAATCGAATCAATAGTGGCTGAATTTTTGAATTTTTATTTTATTTTAATTTTTATTTTATTTTTATTTTAATTTTTATTTTTTAAATTCAATTAAATTACATTTTTCGATAATCGATTCAGTTTAAATCGATTCTACTTTTCTCGATAATCGATTCAATTTAAATCGATTCATTTAATTTACATCCATTTCCTTCTGGGAGACCTTGCGCATAGACCTAGGGAGCACCCCTTAAAGGCTGATGTCCCACCCGCTCGGAGTGAAGAGTGTAGACGGGGGGGTATCGGCAAGTTGGTAAGCCGAGCCAGAATTCACCCGACGGGTCGCCCGCCCCGCGAATTAAAGAAAACTGCAAAACTCAACTCGCCCTTAAAAGTCGCTCATCGTCGGAACGAATTTGGTCGATATCAAGTATTAAAATTCGGATCTCTAGGTAGGCGTAGGACGAAACGCGAAAAAAATCCGTCTATTAACGGCGGAATAAGACGCAAAAATTAATTGAGCGAATTCGCGCGCGCCAAAAAAATTGCGCGACTCGCTTATCGGACGTAAAATTGGTCGAGGAATCCGAATCCGGTGAAAAAAATAGGGGTTCCCATTTGAAATAAGAAAGTTGATGTCAATTGCGCGGATTTGAGCGCATTTTAGAAAAATCTCGACCCCCCTAGATACTCTTAAACGGTCCACACAGACGATAGGAAAAATCGGCGTATTTTTACGACTTACCGTTTAGTCAGAGGAGGCGATTGACATACCCAGCCAGCCAGCCAGCCAGCCAGCCAGAGACAGAGACGGTGAGGATTAGTGATATAGATAATAATAAATATAGATAATAATAAACCAAAATAGGATTGATACCAAATCCTCAAAGTCCCCCCCCCCCCCCCCCCATAGTTATCTGAATCGCAGCATGTAGGTAGGTTATTTCCACGCAGATGTCTGTTGTAGCATAGTGTGAAGTGTTCCGATAGCACCGTGAAAAGGTTCCACCAATTAGTTGATCGTGTCAGATACATATTGTCAGAGACTAGATACATATTAGTAGGTACTTTCCTCAAAATTTGAAACTCTAACTAGAGACATGCAGCCGTTCGAATTTCAGTAGAGCACTAGATGAGTAATTAGCGAACTCTTCTCGAAGCAACTAGAACGACCCTCACAAATGGACAAGTTCGAACAATATTAAAGAAGAAACTGAGTGTAATATTACAAGAGGACGAGATCTCTTTGCCATTGAAATGAAGTTTGTCAAAGACTTAACGTTCATAAGCAAATAACTTAGAGGATGAACTCTCGCGAAACTCTTTGTCTTGGCTGAGTCCACATCTCTTTGCATAATTAGAATCAGCCCAACTCTTGTACAACCCCCCCCCCCCCCCCCCCACTTCCCAGCTCAGGCCAACTCATCCTCTTTTTAACAACGGAAGATAAGGGAAGCATCCTCTTTTATTTTCCCCCTTTGCAATCAGCATTACAATTATATGATGGTTGCCCAACCCTGATCTCTGTGATGAAAGAGGAACGAAGAGCTTTGGAATGTTAGAGCAAACAGTTTGCAAGAACTCAAAAACCCAATTCTTACGACTTTTGGGAGTGTTTCAAGGGAAAGCTTGTGCTCTCTTCATCTTGGAGGAAGGTTTTTGAAAAGGTGCTAGATGCGGGGTACTAAAAGCATTTAATGTTTTTGTATTTATGTTTGCAATGAAAAGTTAACGGAACATTTCAGTTCTTTTCAATGCCGGGGATTCCGAAAAGTTTGGGGAACGATCACAAGAATGAAGTAACGATCACAATGAATGCAATTATAACAGCTGGATTTCACTATTTTTCAACGCAGCAAGGGGAATCACGGGGATTTTTTTTTTCTTCTTCTTCTTCTTCTTCTTCTTCTTCTTCCTTGAAACCCCTAGGTATATGATGAAATTTTGCTCGGACTGAATCAGATGTATATATCAGATATATTCCTCCTCCGTGTGCTGTTGCTGCACCGATTAACCGATGGTGTTTTCGCTTAGATGATTGATAATATTGGTGCAATAGGGAATGCTTTAACCCTAATGGCCAATTTCCCCTCTGATCGATCAGTGAAACCTGGCAATTGAAGCTCCTTTGACGCCACAAGACAATCATCCAATCAACGGCTAGGTCATTCTGAATATAATCGTCATATCTGATATGATTCACCTGTAGGATCACTCAACTACCGGACCGTAGGAATTCTCAATGGTCAAGCTATTAAAGCCTTTTGGGACCAAAGGGACTAAAATGCCAAAATAAGTTTTGATCAATAAATTAATTTCAATTAGTACTTTGATGTAATCAAATTTGAATGTATAATCAAAATTTGGTATAATGACTTCGTTGGATTTTCAAGCAATGTACCTAATACTATTCAATTAGCCAACGGTGTGGTGATAGGTCTCCAGCTACCCCGGTAAGAGTCCCTGAATGATGACTTCCTATCTGTATATCTCAACTTCCTCCGGAACTAACACTTCGGAAATAGCAGCGGGGCGCCTTCCCCACCACTCAGACACTTCTACGTGTGAATGCGGATCTTTTACATGTGGACCTCCTGTTCTCTTATCGCCTCTTCTTCATTAGACTGGGTCGTAAATCCAGCTGGGCGGATGCGAGCCATACATTGCTCAATTGGGGTGGTCTCACTATCTGATGGTAGCTAGGTTTCGATAGGTGGTTTCATAACCGAATGAACTTCATTCCCTCTTCCCAGTTTTCTCACGAAGGACCAATGAGAATACTCGTACGTTGTTAATGTTGTTTCACCGGTGTATGCATTCAACTCTTTATAAGCTTTTGTGCTTGATTGAATTCAAAAACTCTGGTAAGCCTTATCGGATTAAATTTTCCCATGACAGTAAACCTAGTAGGAGAGGCAAATGCAATAAAAGCCCCGTTAATAAATCAACCGACTTGCGTTAAAGGACGCACAACGGCGAGAAAACATCGTGTTAGCTCTTCGCAAGAACAAAAGGCTCGAAAACGAGGGAATAAAGGTAGACTTAAAGGTTTCGGCAAAATGAGAACGGAAAGGGGAGGCAGATGAGTAACCTGTTTACAAAATGAATCACGATTTATGAAAAGGCGATTAGATTAAGACCGTTGTTAATCAGCATCTTCTTCTTAAATTCCCTTAGTAACAAGAAGGGAGTGACTGAGGGTTCTAATGAAGTACTGAAAAGAGAAACCCCTGACGCCGAAGCTTTTTGGCTCTCACATTTCCTAGTTGGACATGTCGTCAGTCACCCCCCCCCCCCCCCCCAAAGTAGGTGCCTAATTAAAAGATCCTCTCAGCCTAATTCCAGTTGGGCTCTTTTATTTGCGTCAAATGAAACCAATTAAAAAGGTTGTCAGCTTGCTGAATAGACACCCACCAAAAACCGTGGAATGAACCGACATAGCGTGCCATGAAAGAAATCTGAGTGACTGCTCGAGAGTCGTGGCTGATGAACAGTGGAGTTTTATCCACGCCAACATGGTTACACATAATATGTGTAAGTCTTTCACAAAAATTTACGATTTGGCTTTATTATCTCAATGAAATGATGCATTATCAGCGGTTCGTTTCTGAAACCCATGTAGGGAATAATAATCGCATAATAACCTAGTAATAATTATTATTAATAGTCTGCAGACATAACCTCTGAACATCGTGTTAATTCCAGTCTTAAAAAATGTTCAGACTTTTCCGGCCAAAAAAATAAAATAAAGTAGGAAAGGTTGGAGTTATTCATAGGGAACACAAGCCGGGTGCGCATGAAGGGAAGATGAGGAAGCACCCTCGCACAGGGAACGCCATAACTCAAGGAAGAGAGACCGCTCCTAGTCATTAGGATGGCAAGAGGAGTGGAGGTTCTGTCAACAGACATGGTCCCAAGTCTAGATAATACTGTTTGACTAAGTCTCTGAAGCGCTCTAGCCAACTTGCCTTTATACCAGGGGATGTGAAGCAGCTTTGTTTATTTTCTGTCCTAACTTATCAGCTGCCCAGGTAAATCTTGTTAGGTTGCCGGCTTTTCAGCATTATCATGCATATGCGGTGATGTATCTACTTGGAGACTCGGGTGGTCGGTGAGGAGCGTCAAGCCTCCAACTTGTAGAATTCTACCCAAAGTACTCTCTACCTAAAATATTTGTTGAGTGTTGTCTTATTATAAGTGAAAGTTGGAGGTTAAGCTCGGGAAGCAACGTTTTTGGTAAGTGAACGAATTTAGATGCTTTGCCAAAAGAACATTTAATATATTTTCTGAAAATCAAAGTAGCTATAAACCATCACGCCGTGTGAGTAACCAACACTATCTCTGCGATCTAAGTAGATATTGGCCAGAGATGGCAAGTTTGAGGCAAATAACTGCGCTCAGCTGAACTCCCACAAGGTGGCTTAAACGAGGGGAGAATCTAATAAAGGAACAAGAGATTTATACAAATAACCAATTCCAACCCTTAACGAGCGTCAGGTCACGTGCTGGACTTTCCAGGACGCCTCCCGAAAAACCCACCATTTAACCCTCGCAGAGGGGCCGAATCCGATTAGTTCGCACCCTCTCAATCAATACAATAATATTGGTAACGACTTAATGATGGCATGGCCCCACGTCCAATATCTTCCAAGAGGGCTAAATAAAAATTAATAAACCCCTTTTTGGGGGATTGACTGCGAGTCAGCTGTACGGGGGCAATAAAGTTTCCTGTGTTCATAACGCCTGGCACGTGAACGAAACAGTTAACCCGGCACCTTTGTGGCGAAATATTTACTCATGAATTTTTCTTTTAGGGTTACAGTCATAAACCACCCACATGAGCTAGATGTGACTCCACTCACACTTGGAACGTCCTATAAGCCAACATCCATCTGCCTACTCAATAGATAAGTGATGGTCTTGTGATTGTAATGAAGAGCGTTCAAGAAGTCAGCGGAATGGGATGACAGTTGGAAAGCTCTGAAGGAAAGCGAGGCCGGTTTAGTGGGGGAAGAGGAAGACTGTCCCCAAACTTTAAATTGTCTTGACGATAAAATGGATGGCGTGACAAGTGAAAGAATGGAGAAGTTTTAACGAGAGTGATTTCCCCTTGTGAAAAGGGGAATGAGCCAGCGAAAATGAATCTGCGACAAAACTCCACTTCTGTCGACAAAAACGAGCACGAATGTTTCACAAACATAGTACTTGGATTTTCTCCCCTGCTTCGAAAAGAGTCATAATGTAATGAATACTCCTATACCCTAGTCCTCATACGATGATCGATAGCGTAAAGGTAATAAATCAGCAGGCGCACAAAGTGGTTTGTTTTTTTTTTTGTTTTTTTTTTTTTTTTTTTTTGGCTCATTTTTCTCATTATTTGAGAAATGATGTTATCAACGTATGTTTTTGTGAGAGGGTCCGTTTTATCGGCCTCAAATCCAATGCTTATCGAATTCCAAAAAATTTTTATAGATTCCAAAAAATGAAATGTCCGTCCGCCGCACAGTGGGCCATCTTTAAGGAGAAAATAACCTTTGAAAACCTTCGATCTGTTGGAAACTTGACGCCCATCACGAATACAACTCCTGTCCCTATCCCTTAAATTGCTACCTACTTTACTTCTTTTTTTTAACAAACCACGTTTCCCAGTGTACCTATTTGTTAGTGTGGAAGCCAAACAAGGATTCTCCCGAAGTTTGAACACGAAAAGAAGTTGTAGAGGAATAACTTTTGTGTCTTTTGAATAGGTACCCTAGAACTGAAAATGCCTACTAAAATGCAGTTGATTTGTATCGAAAAACCACATTTCCGAGCAGCGACGTATCGCCATATTTTGTGTAATGACTGCTGGAGGACACCCCTAGACCCCTAACGGCTAAACAATGGAGGAACGTGGAACACACTCCTTTTAATACGTAAATCCAACTAAGACGTTTTTTTTGTTTTTTTTACAACGACAGTGCTTTTCAGGTGTTACCGCAGCAACGGTTTCTGGGCTCGTTTTCGGTGTCGTTGTGTTTGACAGGTAGGTCACGGTAAAAGCGTGTTCCACGCTAAAACGATTCATGTTCGAACAAACCCACTCGTTGAGTGAAAGAAGTTTGAAACGGCACTGACACCACAGCCATGTCGGGCCGGTAATAAAATTTACTTTCGCGGGGAAAAAATAGTCTCTGGCCTGCGGAAGGCTGCGTATTTTATGAAAACTCTTTTGAATATGACACATTCTGCAAATTTTATTTTTATAACTTCTATCGTCTCTTTTTTTATCCGTGCGAAGTAGTGAATGTGGGAGCCAGTTAATTTTTTTTTTTAGTCATCCGGTAGGTACGTGTAAACAGCTTACGTGAGCTCCAATGTTTTAGCTTCACAGACAAAGGCATGCGTAACGAATTTATTGTAGGGAACTCTACATCTTCTCGATGTCCTTCCCGCTCATACAGGCTCACGCAGGTTCGAGGGGCTCACACGCTAAGTAGCACAAGCTCACACGCTTGTACTGAGCACAAGCGCGCGCTCGTCTAATTCTTCCAACATCGCCAGCCAACTCGGATGGCCCCTCAAACCACACGCCGGCCAAAGCCCGTTTTATTTCACGTGTATCGGCAACATGTCCGATCACAACAATTTTGCACTGTTGCTGACGATCCAGAAATCTCCCCCGACCACTCAGGCGGGATTTCCGAGGAGGAAACAGCAAACACGAAGGACTCCGTTGTTCTGGAGTCGGTACTCGACAGCTCCAGATCTGAAGCCGGAAAAGCAGTTTCCTGTAAGACCAGGGGTGTCAACCGGGAGTCCGTACTTGACAATTCAAGATCGGAAGCGAGGAAACCATCCCTCGGTATTCACGCGGCCGCAGAAAACATTAACCAACACGACTCCTCGGGCAGGTTAAGCCTGTTTTAAGCCTGTTGTTAAGCCGTGGACCTGCCGGACTTAGAAAAACCCGACATTTCGGGAATTAATAAGGAACCACGATCCCCCTGCACTGCGTCTTTAATATTCGCACTGCCTGCTGATCACAACAACTTGTGTCAAGCCTCTGACGAATCTCCACCCGTTCTCCCTCTGGCCTCCTCCAAAAACACTGGCGGCGTAACCATAGACACTGTGCCGAACACATTCCGCCACCCACACAACATAGACCTATGTACTACCTATGTACTAACTGTACTTAATAATCAATTACGTAAAACAACACTTGTAGGTACACACCCCACACATTCATCAGGCGGTAGGTACTCTACTCTAGCTATTGAAAAACTACTTTCAGAAGCACCAGCTAGCTACAGAAAAATTATATTGGTGATAAAGCAACTCTTCCCACTTTCTAGCAACTACAAAAAGTATTAAACCGAAAGAAATAACAATGGGAAGGGGGTTTTCTATCAGGCAAAAATATGAATAATAGTATGTAGTAGGGGTTTGGGGCTCGTGTGGGAACCTGGTCGGTAGATCAAAGGAGGCTGGCGTGCCGCAGTGTTTGCACAACTACCTGAGCATCAAACAGAGTTGTCAACCTCAGGGCGATCGAATTACGTCCTTTGATGAATACCACCATTCAAAGGCCTCCTGGCGGCGTCTGAGTGATCCATCTAACTTGGCTACAACTCCTCCACCACCATGGCTTATTTGAAACCCGTTATACCGAGTTATCTGTTCCGATGGTGGATTTTCTTTTCCTCCCGACGTGATCTTCATATTTGACCAACTTCGTAGTACAACGTAGGTTGCTGAAATTTTTGAATCAAAATAATGAAGTTGTAAGCTTTCATTGGCCTAGAACGTTGATTGAAGACGAATTAATTTAACAAGAAAAGCTCTTCTTCCATGCACACATTGTTCTGCGAAACTTATGCCCTCAGTCACGCAATAAACATTTATGGTACCCATAATGCTTCCAAAGCATTCGAACATTATTGTAGCACCTCAGCCCTTGTTGAACGACACATCTTAAATGTAAAATAACCCCGTGTGCTATGTAAACCTTGTTTGTTGGATGTTCGTCGTGTAAAAATAGTGAATCGGTTACCATTCCGCCCACGATGGCAATGCATAATGCATGCCCTTGTTCCGGGGAACGGTCTTGTACCCGGCCGAGGCACTTGAAACGACAGTCCTATCTATGATATAAATCATAAATTTCCCCGGGTGGCAGCGGATGGGGTCTTTTCTATTGTATTTTTCAATTTTAATGAGCGCATATTATGCGCTTATACCGTTCAGTCACACCCATCGATATATACCCTGGATCTCTCGCTCAATGCCCGAGCGCCGAGCCGAAAAAGTCTGGGCCTTCCCCCTCCTAAACGGGGCAAGAACGTCTCTCTTCCCTGTGTACCCATACGCCCATCTCCTTCCGAACGGGTTTTTAACGAGGGTTTCGGGTAATAAAAAATATCAATGAAGTAGAAAAGTATTTATAATGAGTCAGAGGGTTGCAGAACGCTCCAAAATAGGTAGGTACAAGTCTGAAAATATTTAAATAATCCAAAATAACCAAATAATAATAATAATACAACTACTAGAATACTAACTAAAATAATTTTACACATTGATAAAGAGTATAGCTTTTGTGAGCTTTTGGCGTTCGCCAAGTTTGCCCAATTGAGCTGCAAGTGACTAAAGCAGTAAAGTTTTAGCAACATTGTGGCATAATACTTTTAAAAATACTTGGCTGATAAGCCTGATCAGTTACACGGTGTGATTACCACCACACTACATCGCCTTAAAAAGAGTGTCCCCAAATAATTTGGGTTACCAATTATTGGTTACCGGCTTGCATTATAATAGATTTAGGGTCGAGATTGAAAGAGGCTCGATTTATTACAACCAGGTTGTAACAACCTTATATAACAATTGCACTAATTTGAAGACATCTGAAGAGGGCCTAATCTCTCTAAAAATCTTCCTTGCGATACAAAATCCGTAAAATGGGTGTATCTAGTTAAATCGGAATCAGTTGTTTTCAACGCCTGGGAACATTATGAAACACTCAATTTTTTTTAAAATACTTTATTTTTTACTCGAAATTTTTCACATAGGTGTATTATTCCAAGAATAATAAACCAAAAGTGAGGGTTTCTTCCGTTCTTTACTCGTAAAATCAAAAATATATTGCATGCAAAACTTATTCAGCATGCGAGGGCTGAACACTGTTCCTGAACAACAACTTTCTTAATGATCTCATGAACTGCTGAACATTAGGATTCATTATTCCCATTCCTACTTATTATACAAGAAAATGTCAGCTCTAAATGATCTTGAGAAAACTTGTAAGATAGCAAGTAGTTGAAATTTTCATATGCAAGTAAACGATCTCTCGTGTGAATGCAGCTGATCAAACCAAGAGCAAATGTGTTACGGGGGTGCCTGAGTATATTTATCCCATCAATCTTTATACTGGAACAGCATCTCATCGTCGGATTTTTTGTTTTTTTAATGAAATAGTAGCCTTTGTTCCTTTACCAATAGGATCGCGCGAGTTCAAAAAATCAAATAAACGATCAATCAGCCTTATGAATTTAATGGAAGGCTCGCAGCCGAAAACATCTTATTTTGAGCATAACAATTCTAGTGCGTCTGCAACACTTTTGCTTATGGTTTGCGCACGTATACCGCTCCCTCTTGATTGTCTATTGGTACAATTATATGCTGAGCAAGATTTAACGATTTTCGTCGGTTAAATAAATTTTGAAGCAACTCACAGGTGTCCACACTAATGTGAAGTGAATGGAACTCGAGGAGGCTCGACTCCCTTCTTGCCCCCTTTGGGAGGGGGAAGGCCTGACTTTCTCGGCTCGCTTCCCGTCGGCTCTCAGGCCTTGAGCGCGAGATCCAGGGTATATATCGATGGTCACACCACCTCATCCACCCTGGGGTCACTCATAATCATTTGAATAGATGTAATCATTAATAATATAAATAACAATATAATAAATAGGTAAATAATTAAGTAGGTATATAATATAAAATAGTAAATAAATAATCAATAACAATAGAAATAACTGTTCAAAACGCACTTTTTAATTACTTTCGAAAGTTATAAAAAACCTCCAGAACGTTTACAACCACAACAACAAGACGTCATGTGCACGTTCTTCTTCTTCATGCTCGTTACAGTTCAGTTAGTACTTCATCATAGACCTGACAGAGGGGTTTTCCAGACTTAATGTTGGTGTAGTTGTTATTCTGCTAGTTCTATCCCACACGGCCAACCTGACCGAGACTGCGCCTCGGCGGTCCTGGAAAAGAAACAAAGGAACTGGCCGCAGAGTCGGCTCATTACTGACAAGGTTGCAAGATGCATTGGAAATGGTGCATTTAAGTGGTACACCAAATTATAAAACAAAATAAAATCATTAGAAGGAGACAGGAAACAGCCTAAGCCCAATCAGGCTAAGCTGTTTCTAGATTATTATTATGTTATCTTTAATGCTGTCACCGTGTACAGCTAGGTTTTTACTTTATGCTGTTGCATCGAACAGCCAGGTTTTATTTTGTGCTGTTACATCGAACCGCAAGGTTTTATTTTATGCTGTTACATGACTGTGCCATTCTCGAGGACCGTGCGGAACTTGGGTGTGGTTTTTGACGCCACTCTTTCCTGGAGAGAACATGTTCGTCGGGTGTGTGGCAGAGTCTATGGAGGTCTTCACTCTCTACGAAGGACGTCGGGATACACACCATTGGACTTGAGGAGGCGGTTGGTGGTGGCCCTGCTGGCTCCGTTTTTCCTGTACTGTGATACGGTTTACGCATGTTCCCTTGAGGCTTCAATGAGAGGACGACTTGAGATTGCGTTCAATGCTTGCGTGCGATACGCCTTTGATCTGCGGCCGAGAGACCATGTGTCTGAATTCAGGGACAGGATTTTGGGCATGGAACTGTTCCAGTATTTCCGGCTGAGACATCTGCTGTCTCTTTTCAGGATGTTCCGCGGCTCTACACCATCTTACCTGAATGACTTTTTCTCCCATCCCCTGTCCCACAGATCGTGCGCCATCCGTGTGCCGACTCACGCGTCGCGCTTCTATGGCCAGTCATTCCCTGTCGTTGGGGCTAGGATCTGGAACGGCCTACCCATTTCGGTGCGCTCCCTCTCTCGCCATCTTCGGTCCGTTTAGAGAGGCAGCAAAAATATTTTTGAAGCTTCAATAAGACCCCTTGCTAATATCATCCAACCCCCCCCCCCCCCCCACCATCATTTAATTCATTTTCATTCATTTTTCATTTTCTCATTCTGTTCTTAATTCAATATAACACCAATGTCAAAAATATGTTATTTGATGTACAATTTATGGGATGCGAATCCCGTGTACAATAAAGTTTATTTGATATTTGATATTTGATTTGACATCAAACAGCCAGTTTTAATTTTATGCTGTTACATTAATCAGCCAGGTTTTTATTTTTATATATTTTATTATTAATTTTTATTATTATTTTTCATTAA
This sequence comes from Pilophorus perplexus, assembly GCA_955831195.1. Taxonomy (NCBI): domain Eukaryota; kingdom Metazoa; phylum Arthropoda; class Insecta; order Hemiptera; family Miridae; genus Pilophorus; species Pilophorus perplexus. Next base: position 11,677,557 of record OY037010.1, on the reverse strand, counting down.
TTTTTTTTTAAATTACTTTTTTTTCTGTCATTGCCAACAGCATAGTACTTGTACTACCTTATGCTGTTAAATTGCACAGCCAGATTTTATGTCATGCTGTTATGTATGACTCCAGAATGTTGGTGTACCTAGTATTTATTCTGCTAGTTCATTATCCGACATATTATAATATAATAATTATATTATAAAAATTTAATATTATTATATTAATCCGGACGTGGGCCACTGTATTCTGATTATGTTTTACTGACACAAACTATAGTGTCATAACAACGGTTCATCTACAACCAAAAATCAGAGAACACAGTCCCAGCTATAGACGACAAGACTTCTATTTTCGTCTACCACTTCGTTCATGAATATTGAACATCCTTTTGCGTCAGGCACCGTCGGTCATAATTTATTTTATGAGCAATCTTTTCCATTCCGGCCCCCCAACTAAACCCATTTAGAAGTAAGGTTTTGGTGAGTGTTAACAGTTACTGATAACTTTCTGTACTGAGGATATTAAATATTAAAAGAAGAAGAAATTTTCTTCTTCTTTTCTCAATGAAAAATTGTCTCCTCCTCGACGAACGTATAAAGATGGGGACACACTAGTACGAGGCAGCGAAAGAGGCATTCGGCGCGAGGCGAGGTAAAAATGCTGCCTCTTGCTTCCACTTTTGGTTCATTAATCAGGGAATAATGCACCTATGTAACCGCGACGAAGTTCAAAAATTCTGATCGGGCTCAAAATTTGACATTAAAGATGTCTACATTCCAAAAACGAAACGTTCGCCCGCCGTACGCCGTCCAAGCCGTTTTGGGCAGAAGGAATTGTTTTAAATCTGAAATTTTGACAAAAATACTCGGTTTACCATCAAGTTGTGCCCGCAAGGTTTTCCGCCCGATCACCCAAACCCGCGCGGCTCGGTGGGGAGAAAAAGTTGCTACGGGGTCGTTTTGAAGGTTTTCGGCTATGGGGTCGAGTTAGGTGTCGTTTTCGAGATATTTTTGAACGTTGGGGCTACAAATGGGATTTTAGAAGGATCCCATGAGGTAATATGACCCGTTCAGCTGCCAAACGGGTTATGACCATTTTTTACTGATTTGTGTTTTATCCAAACGGAACAAAATGTCGTGTTCTATCAGTTAATTATTTTTTCCGTATTCTTGCATTTTTCGCTTCAGATCTTCCTGAGCAAATTTTGGTTCCGTGTCTATCTGTCCGTCTGGACGCACTTCCTTGTTACATGCTGCAGTGATAGCTTCCACAATTTTGATCCGATTTTGGTAAAATATTCAGGGATTGTGCAGATTCGGCCACATAATATTATAGCTATGAAGATGGAATCCGCAGAATGCTGTGCGCAGGCGCAAACATGCGATTTTTTGTTACAGCCATAAGTTCCACAATTTTTATCCAAATTAGGTCATATTTTCAGGGATTCGGCCCCTTGAGGTCCCGTTTCATGATGAAGGAAACAGCGGTACGCTCTGCGCCTGCGCGAACGTAATTTTCTTGTTACAATCATACATCAATGTCTGGGGAAAGAGCTTGCAAAAGAGTGCTCCATAGCAAGCCAGGAGAACGGAGACAGAGGACAGGCAGGAGTGGGGAAGGATTGTTCAGGAGGCCATTCTTCTCGAGCTGTAGAGCCAAGGAGTATAATCATACATTTTTTGATGACCTAATAATTCAATTTGGCTGTATATCGGGGAAGTCTTCGAACGCGAGGAAGCTATGTGCCATGTCCCCCTTGGCAGTGTATTTTTTTCCTGCCCCATCCTACTTTAAATTTGAGGATTTCAGTGGATCCTCAAAATTTAAGGGTTCGATCTCGTTACACAAAATCCAACGTAGAACATTCTGATATACTAGGAGTTAACGTCTTGAATCGTGTGAATTTCAGTTCCGGTTTTGCAGGGTTCTCTGAGCAAACTCACCTCCGACTTTCTAACAATAGCCGAGTTTTCCCCTAGCAATCCCGCCATTTCCTCGGTTTCTTTTTCCTATCGCAATGTTTTTCAAAGACAAATAAACCTGGAACGGCGAGGGAGGAAAAACTTCAGATGACGGAGCTCGAAAAGAAATCCTCACTTCTATATTGGTTCTCACGTCACGTCACCCGGGGCTGGCTGAAAAGTGAGTCGAAGTAAATCAGGGTAGTTGGAGATGTAGCCAAAGCGCCGAGCTAGGGGGCAAGCTCTCCTTGGATGAGGATAGAGAGGAGGCAAGGAGTCTTGACGGGGGCGATACGGGGGGGCTCGAACCCTGTGCCCCTCCGGCTATGCGGAGCACGTACATAGCTCTGTTCTCTTATGGCAAGGGGCGGGAATTTAATAAGAGCATGACTAACACCCTCTCCCCCCCCTCCCATCAGTACATTTTCAACATTGCGCGCTAGCACATCAATCCAATGTCGTCAGCCGATTCTTCTTCAACACGAACAATTTTCTCCTACTACGTTTTATAACTACAATGAGTTTACTCCTAGAGGTTAACACAGGGCAGAGGTTTTGGAATAGATCTGAAACGAGGTAATTCTCAACCTTCATACTTCCTTATATAATTCCGTAGGTACTTTATTTGAAATTGTGAAGAACCACACCACGATCGCACCATGTCAAATTCTCCGATTCGTCTGCTTGTTTAAGGTGGAATTTCCCTGGCGCGGCTGCGGCGGGTGCCAGTCTCAGCGACTGCATGGGGTTGAAACTCGCTACATGGGAAACGCGCGGCCGGCGCGCCGGTCAGACTGGTAGGGGGAGCAGTCTAGCCGCGCCTTCGCGGATTGGGTATGCAAACCCGCACAATGTCCCATTGTCGTTTTCTTTTTTACTGTGAATCACAGTACTGAGTCTGCTCATTTCGTTTTTCTGTTTGCGTTTGTGTGCATGGTTGTGTGTGCTATGAAGTTCACCCACGAAGAGGACACAAATTTTTTTTAATGACAGATTTAATTTTCGTACAAGTTACGAACGTTTTTTTTAGTGACAGATTTAATTTTCGTACAAGATACCTGTATCAAGGAATAATAAAGCCTTGTGTAAAGTTTGCACCGATTTTAGCTTTGCACGAGGTCACATGGCGCTGCAAAAAGGTAGGGCTTATATTGGTACAGGTACTAGGTTCCTCCTAGGTACTACTGTTATACAAAGGCTTTTGAAGCCTTGACAGACCCCTTGTAACCTTCTTCTCTAAGTGCCGTAAACGTTGAACATCCGTTGGCGACCAGTCCTCCACTATCATCACACGGAATGAGTCCTCTCGATAGCCTCACTTTGAGAGCAGCGTTGTATTCCGGTCCATCTTCGGCCAATTCCCCGCCTTCCTTTCCTTCGTAATTACCCTCCGGGACCAATCACTGGAATGTGTAGCGATCTCCTAGTAATCCTCCTCCCCTGTAGTAATGTATAAAATTTATTATTTATTAATATTTCCCTTATCGTAAGATTACAAGATACAGCCAACTAAACGATTGCAAGAGCTCATTCAGTTTTTAGTTTGGATTGTAATTTCCAAAAAGAGAATCCTTCCACAGCCTTTTTGTATCAGAACCAAAATAAGCATGTTGAACTGGAGCCGAAAACATTCTTCGTTGACTTGGCTGAGTCATATTGTACGACGCCAAGAGCCCCACTAATTGTGGCTGGGATGTCACAGAGGGAAAACTCTCCTTTTTCATGATTGGTGACTCCTGACAACAGTTTGAAAGATCGAAGCTCAGAGGATCTCCTTAGGATGACAGCATCGTTCTCGTCTGTTGAAAAGTGAGTTGAGGGGGAGGAGAAGCTACTCGCTGACAGATGCACCTCCTTCCGACACCGACAATTAGTAAAGGCGCCCACATCCCCCGGGATGATTTGTCAACCTTCGGGATCACGAGGGGAAATACTTCCTGCGTTGTATCTTGAAACCGTCGCCCACGGGGACTATCATGTCAAGGCAGGTGCCAAAAAGACATTTATTTTTGGTCACAACACATTCTTTCAACTCTTCATCGATGAATGTATCGTCAACGCAATGTTATCCATTTACCTGCTTTTCGGGATCGTCAAACGTGACAGAATAGGGTATCATTGTTTCAGCACGTGGTCGAAGAACAGCATAGTCTTCAGGGAGATTAAATTTGACTTCAGTTGAAATATATGACGCGCACATGGGAACTGCCCTCACGGTGTTGACCACAATAAATTTACATTGTGTTTTGTGTGATGGACGCTTGCAGTTGGAGAAATTGGGTTGTGATAGACCAGGATGGCTTTACCAGGGTCCACATTCAAGATGTTGAGGGTTTCTCCTGGGTCCGCCGCAAAGGCACTGTATGTGAACGCAGTGGGGATGAGCTTTCTCTGGGGTTTCCTCCTTTCCAGCCAAAATAGAAACATGATAAAGAAGCACAGAATTCGTTAAGGGGCAGTGCAACTTGGAAAACTTGAAAAAATGTATTTTCGAATCTAGCGTCATCTCTCGAACAAAATAAAAAAATGTACCGAAAAGGAGGTCTTTAATTGTTTACTATTACTTTGTCACCTCTAACTTTTTTAGTATGAAGACATTTGACATATTTATGTTTGTTAATAAAGAATTTACATTTATTAAGGCCCGGAAAAGTGAAAAAAGTAAGATACTTACTTTAGAAGTCGTCTTCAGATGAGGTACTGTGCCGCGGTACGGGAACAGGAAACATCATCTAGTTGGGCACCTTGCAGAATTTATCTTTAGAAGAACATATCCAGACTACAATAGCCGTATTCACGCTCTTTTTAAACCCATTGGCCACTTGTACAACGGCGAAGACAATACCCAATTGTCGCCACCTTGTGAAACATCTTCGGACTCCAACGCCAGTACCTACCTCATCTGAAGACGACTTCTAAAGTAGGTATCTTACTTTTCTTACTTTTCCGGGCCAACAAACATGTTTATCTGTCGTTTGTAGGCCATTGCTCATATTCAAGTAGCAAACAAGTTGAAGGTGACAAAGTAATAGTAAACAATTACCAGGAGGTCTAAAACGCTAGAAAACGCCAAGTTGCACTGCCTCCTTAAATACTGCCGCAGGAGACGCAAGCGAGACCATCCTCATGCCTGATGGTCATGACGTGTGATAAAAGAGCGATCCGTTCTCGTGATCTAGCGGATGCACCAGGAAGCTCTTCCGCCTTCCGTTCTTCCTCACAATGGGCTTCACAGATGATCAATGATCGATATCGATTATAGTTATCATGAAGTCAATAATCAATAATCAACGTTATTTTGTTTAGCTGGATTAACAGGGTGGATTATTTATTAGATTTTGGTTTATTTGTGATGCCTTTGGACGTAGAAGACTCATGCACGATGACAAATTGTATACGTGGACTTAAAGAATATTTTTTAATATTAAATATTGAAGAAAATGTTTCTAAGACATTTTGACTTTTTTTTTTTTTTTTTTTTTTGAAGTGGAAAGATTGACTATTCTACTCCGAGAGGGATGCTAAATCAATTCACACCGTCCCTAAATTGACGACGACCGAATGAAGTGAAAGAGCAAAACACTTCACTTCAAGTGGAATGGTGAAACTGCCAAAGCGTATTATTAATATTTACCGCAGAATTTCCCCCTTCGCCTTTTTGCATTCTCGTCGGCACCATTTCACACGCGTGTGGAATTCTACTGTGGTTCAATTCTCCCTACATGTGCACACATACGAACGGTTGGCAAGGCGCACAGACAGATGAACACACACGCAAGACTATTTCTGATCCAATAAATGCACCCTCCTGTCGTTCCGTTAATTTTTCATGTTCACCGTCTTTCTCTCCGAGTCATCAGAGTAGAATTCTTTTTAGTGAGGGAATTCACTTATTTCCAATACCGTCTGATGTTGACTCCCTTTCAATGTCTTTGAGATTGCCAATGCAGCTGTGAATGTTGATCTCACATTCACTACACGAACGCTATGTGCCCCTCCGTCTACGCGTCAACCCCGTAACTGTGAAAAATAATTGAAATGATTTCAAATGCATTTGTCACCTAAAGTGCCTACTGGTTTATAACTATATACATGTGCAATACGTTTTCCATGAATAATGCATGTATGATTACACTACAGATAGTCCAGGATGTGATGGTCTGGGGAGGGTGATTTTTGTCGTCATAGTGGCTTCGAGGCTACGTCACCATCTCTTCAAATTGATTTAAAAATTCCTGAAATTTAGCGCTCTGAAACGCGCACATAGACAAAGAAATGAAATGATATCACTTATCATGACATTTTCAAGCATTATCAGTAGGAAGCTCGGACCTTCTTTTCGAGCTTCCTACTGATAAACCCGAGCTTCCTACTGATAAAAACCGATTGAACATTCCCCCCGAATAGCCATCAAGACTAAACACACAATACTTAACACACTTACTTATTATACTTAGTACACTTGGCATACCTTGGTATGCCTACCTTGGCAAAGGGTTCGAATAGAAAAAATTCCTACTGCCTATGTGTTTTTGCGGGCATTTCAAATCGTTGTCTAGGGAGGGTGTAACAACCTGGTGACAATTATAAATAGGTATCGATGCCACAGCTAAAGAGTGTAACACTCCAATACAGTTATTGTAAGGGCTTTAATTGCATAGGACCTATATAGGAATACCTATTACACCTGGTGTAATATAGGAACTACTATTATTTTGGTTCTAAATGACTATTATGAATCTAGGTTGGCGCTAAATTACTTTCAATTCAAGTAGTTTAAGGGTAGGGTGGGAACAGTAGTAACCAAGTAGTAGGGTGGGAACAGTCTAGGGAGTGAACTTCAGCATACAAATATATATTTTTCACACATACACGAAATGTGTTTTAGAAGCAAATTAAATGGTTCGTTCCATGAATTTTTGAAAAAAAAGCTGCAAATTTTACACAACGGTTTATTATTCGGGTTATTCATTTATTTATTATTCTAGGTTAGCGCAAAAATACTACTTGCGCAAAAATTAATTCTGAGTCAAAAAAGAAAAAAAAATTGGGACCTCGAAAAACGAATTAGGGGTTCATAATTCTCGGAAAATATTTGAACTCTTGGGATCCTTCAACAATCCCTTTGGTAGCCCGTGCGAGCCCAATAGATCCTCACGGTGAAATCGAATCGTTCTGGAACCCCAAAAACGGATTTTACGTCCAAATTTACTTCGAAAACGACTCCTAACACGACCCCATGGCCGAAACCCTTCAGAAAAGCCCTTCTGTAGCCCCTTCTTAGCCCCACAGAGGCCCACGGGTTTGTGCATTCGAGCTGAAAACCTTGCGGGCACAACTAGATGGTAAACCGAGTATTTTGTACAATTTTCAGATTAAAAAAAAAAAAAAATCCTACTGTCCTAAACGGCTCGGACGGCTTACGGCGGACGGACATTTCGTTTTTGGAATCTATCTAGACATCTTGAAACGTGTAAGTAACTTAATGTCAAATTTTGAGGCCGATATGAATTTTAGACCTCTGTCGCGATTACGTAGGTGCATTACCTATTCCAAGAATAATAAACCAATATTTGGAGCTGTTGGTATCATAGTTTGGTCCGAAACTTCCAGTGACACTACCCATCTCCAAAATAAAGCAAATTTCAATCGGAAACGAACATGCAAACGAGACTAAAATTTATTTGCATTCAATAAAATAATAACATTCAAAGCAGCTTCGAATTTAAAGCTGCTTTAAAAGACGATCCAAATAATAATTTATTTTTCAATTTACCAATAATAATTAATAAATGTATTTTTTTGTTTTGTTTTGTAAGTATTGCAAAAACACATTATATTAAATATAATGAACAAATTTTGTTCATCACGGAACTAAATTATTATTCTGAACGTTATTCAGAACTATTAAATAGTGACTCGTAAATTTTACGAGTAGTAGTGCAAACCGCGCCGTCACAATGAATTAAATAAATTCGCAATTATTCTCATGATGATATATCAGGAGCAAGGAAGATAATATATTATGTTGGAACTGGGAAATTATTCTAGTAAAAAATATGAAAACTTCGTCACTCCTCCACAGACCGTTAATTCCGGTTTTATCGTCGACGACGCCAAATCACCTCACGAACTCCGGAACACGTTCGAGCCGCTCCAAACGTTAATGTCGTCCCCGGCCGAGTACGTGAGACATCAGACGGTGAAGGGAGCGAAGTCGTAAAGTATGCGGAGGTTTTTCCACGTAACCTCCAATCACATCTCATGAGAAAATACGCCTTCCACGGGAAAATGTTGTTATACCGGGAAAGGAATTGAGGGAGGATTCGCCGTGGTGAGAGGGGAGTTACCAGTAATAAAAGTAACGTCTAGGGTAAGTAACGTCGAAGAACGGTTCCCCTCCTTTTTATGATACATAAAATTACTGGACTTCCATTTTCAACAACAGTGATAGATACGAAAGGCGCTCTCATCATCGACGAAAACAAGTTTCAAGCCCTTTTTAGGGTGAGTTGGTTTCGTTAATATCCGTTGGCTCTCAATGGGACTACAATAATAAGAATTCCATTCTCTCAAAATTATGCTTATTTACTTTCCCCATTTCTTTCAACCAAGAGTAATGAATATCATTCTGTGGTTGACAACGACTACTGTATAACGCAGATGCCGATCAGTCTGTGACCATTAATAATCATAGAACGGATGGATTAGCGGATTTCCTGTTGGATGGGGTCAAACCGTGTTTCGAGATCGACCTCTGGGGAAGGTTGATCCTCCTCTCCATCACAGGGGATTACAATGAGGGAAGCTATAGTATATCCTGCAGGATTCAGCGTAGGGGGGGGGGGGGGGGATTTGTCCTTGCAGTTTCCTCCATGCCGACGACTTGTTCAAATATTCAAACAACCTACCGCTTTGGTAGTTAGTTTGATGTTTTTCCGGTCTATGAGGTCTACACGAAAGAAAATCGTCTAAATGTCTTTGACAGGTGTGGGCAACGGTCCTCGGTTTTGAGGGTAGTCGCCAAGCCCAAAAAGGGGGCTCGTTAAACATGGTGGGGTCCGAGATGTGGTGGCTAGCACTGTTGACATGGCTTGGGGTGGCGTAACTGTCGAACCAGGGATGAGAGAAGGTACCGACCGCCATATTTTGCTCAGAAACTTATAATAAAAGTACTGCTCAGGAAGAAGAGACGCTACCTCACAGAGGCGCTTTTTAGTGAGTTTGGCGTCTTAAAAATAGCAGACCTTCGCGACAAAATTACTATGGTGAAAATATATCGCGATCTACGAAGTGGTTATCTACACTACCAACATGAGGGAAGTACAAGGACCCGCGGTGGATTCCTCGCCGAGATTCCTTTCCGGAAAACGAACTACGGGCAACAGTCGTACGAGAATAGGGTCGGCAAACTCTTCAACACCCTCCCCCTTGACATCCGCTCGAAAGTCAAGTTAAACTCCTTCAAAGAGGAACTCAAGAAATACCTCACCCGTCATCCATCATCGACGTAGTTGGACTTGTTATATGCAAAATTGTTTAATTGTTTTGGTGAACAGTAGAGGAACTTGCAACTTTGGTCAATAAGATGTCATATTTTTCCTTATTTTCCATACTCAACTCCCCCCCACAGCGCAAGACTATGGCTTACAGTGGGGAGTAAGCAAGAAGTAGGTAATAATAATAGTTCCCTATTATTATTATTATGTTCTCTATTAATCTTTTTTCCTAAATAAATGCGAAAATTTAAAAAAAAAAATACTGCTCTGGTGGGCGACATAGGTAATCATAGGAAGGGTGGGGGATCAAATAGGATACCAACCAGATCTACTCGTCAGGTGTTGCCCAGTAGCGTCTGTAGCCAAGTGTAATAAGATCGTCTTGAAGAAGCAATCAGTTCACAGCTGGTATTTTTACCGCAAGGACGTTTTTGTGTCTCTCAAAACTATTTATGCAAGGATTCCAAACTTTCCCGGAAGTGGCAGCAAGTCGCCCAGAGTGCCGCAAATGAAAACCATGGAAATTATGACCAAGTCTCAGTGGTCATTGACGCCAGTGGTTTGTTCATATTCATTCTTGGGGCTCTCCATTGGGAATTCGATGGGTTCCTCAGAAGAGCTGCTCACACAGGACAAACCGTACTCCCAAGTGGCGGGATAGGCTCAAGTTCGGGTACAGTTCGCCTTCGTATGGGTTGTTTCCACTCGGCCGAAGCTCAGAAGTTTGGGGCTGGAGGATGGAGCTCCTACTGTCCAGGAGGGATTACCTGCCTTCCTGCCTTCCTCCCGTCCTGCGTTATGAAGTCAAGTTCACATAGTAATTACAAATAAACAATGTTATGATTCCGTTTTTTCTCGGATACTAGTGAATGATAATAAAACAAATACTTTGAACTAAAGGTCTGACTTGTGAGCGTGTGGGGTCAAAATTTGGACTTTCTTTTGTTCCTAAAATGTAATTTTCTACTTGGAAGCTGTTCAAATCAGGGAGACTGAAACCCGATTTTACTTAGGGGTTAATTGGGCCATAAAATTTAAAAATGGAAGTAGCACCTGCTCTCTTTATCCAGGACTTGAACTTGCCGATGCGTGGGATAGAAAAGGGGACCTCCCGCGGCTTTGCCACCCGCTGGGAAAGCAAACACAGGAATTAGTAAGGCACCCGGGAACTCGGGGCGTAAGTCACCGTAGAGCTCTTAGAAACAATTTGTTTTCCAGATGCGAGAGAGGGAAGTTTCTTATTCTCTTACCGCTTCGGAAAATAATGTTTTGACGCTTAGATATTTATCAGGGGGCAGCTGTCCGTTTAGGCAGGTGCGATCGTTTGATTTTGTGTTCTCGAAATGCGCGCCGGGCCGCTGAATCAGCGATGTTAAGTATGATAACAAACTGTACAGTGTTCTCTGAGGCGTGGGTGAAATAGAAAAATATCTTCTCATTTCTTATGCGACGACGATAAATCAAATGGGTTGAAAACGCGAGAAATGAAGAAACCAGCTTCATAAGTTACTTTTTTATGCCGTCTCGCAACTGCATTCGGTCTTGTCTTCTGTCCAGCGGTCGATACGAATAGGCGGATGATATTAATAAAGTTGCACTACGCCGAGGAGGGTGATGATAAATCTTTACAAGTTGGTACCTACCAGGACGTCAGGACATCATCACTTTGAAGCCTCTAGTAGCCAACTTTCATACTCTAATATAAAACATGTTCTGGAATTGCCAACTGCAGCCTGTTGCCTTAAAAAGACATTACAGTCCCTCCCGAGAGATGGTCTTCGTTTCCATTTTCAGTAAAACGTTTTACCATTTCTACCTAGCGTCGACCCGTTGTGCTCAGTAATGACATTGCAATAATTCCTTATTCCTATAAGTATCGTTGTTAGTATGTGGGCTTTAAAAATTATAAACGAGTCCTTGATCCGTGTACCCCAAGGATTATGCTGACGTTTTCTTCTTTCTGAGAGACGAACGGTGGACGATACGTCTTGATTGTGATAAGATAGTAGAAAGGCGGGGTGCCGTACCTACTTCTTCAACGAAAGCTTCTCTTTGAATATAAAACAGTTTCTCCCCAAAGGCCTCCCCTCTTTGCGCCCCACAACAAAGACCTTGACGTGAATTTGAATAACCCCCTCCACCGTTATTCCTCTTATTTCGTTTTATGTGATGGCTTCAGAAGAATATGAGAAAAAAATTATGGAATAAAGCAAATAAAAAACGCTCACGACTTCAAATCGTTGGAGAAAACAAATGTCTTTGTAGCGAGGCCGACGTTCGGTTCACTATGACATCTTGATATAAATCCTCAATATAACCTGACACCTCAATCTTCCTCTCTCTCAGAATATGGTCACAAGGTTCTTACTCCACCAATGCAAGGAGTTTCGAGAGCTTTAAACTCCTAGTGACACCTGACCGGCGAGGGGATTGAGACCTCAGAAAATTGAAGGGATGTTCGTCTATACAAAGGATAGGTCTAAATATGTAACATGTGATATAAGATATGATATGCATGTGAAGAACTCTCGATCGGATAATTGCTAACTGGAAATACATAATGAATAATGCATTATGTATTTCAATATTATAATTATTATCAAGCTCCGCACCCAAGGCAAGGGTTTTCGCAGTAGGTTTTTGAAATAGGAAGTTTATATATTTTTTTAGTCAGATTTGGAGATTCATTATGACATAACATTGTTATTCTCTCAGACGTTTTACAGCTATCTATAACGGCTCGCGGAAAAAAAAAATCCCCGGAAAAAATCCCCGGGGGAAAAATGCCCGAAAATCCCCGGAAATAAAATCCCCGAATTGGCCACAGTCCTAGGAAAAAAATCCCCGAGAGAAGAAATTGCCGAAACGGAAAAAAAATCCCCGAGTTGTGCGTTAGTCGTAGTTAGTTGATGAACGCTCGCTGTTTGCCTTGTTATCACAGAGGGGCAGAGGATAATGTTGTCATCAAAAAGGTTCACCGTGTGAAGTTTTTATGTAGACGCTTGCTCGACGCCTTCTTCATCATCGTTTGGGTTCACTGTCTGAAGTTGAAAATGCTACGACTGGCCTGTTGCGATAATGCAAAGCGAGGGAGAACCTTCAGTTCGTCATGGGCGCGTTTCGACGCGGGAGCTCACCAATGCGAAGTTGCGGGTTGTGACCAGTAAGGGCGCTCCTGGAAGGCTGTACGCTGAGCTCACCGAAAGATTGTCGGACAAAGCGAGGGGCTACCTCCCGACGGAAGACGCCACGAAAAGAACACAACAAACATTGCTCTGGCAAATCGCGAAGAATATAGCTTACGCCGGAGAATGATTGACATGAATGACATGAATGAGTTATGACGATTGTTCATGAGACGACATGATTATACTGTGATTATACGGCACCATCATTCAAGTATTTATGGTTTTTTCCTGTTTTTTCATATTGACTGGGGGATTTTTTTTCCGCTTGGTCGGGGATTTTTTTTCCGAGTAGTCTTCAAGCTCGGGGATGGTATGCCTGGGGATTTTTTTTTTTTTTCGGCAACCTCGGGGATCTTTTTTCCGGGGGGTCACTTCGGGGATTTTTTTTTTCCTACGACCATCAGATGGTTAAAGCTTCTATAACATCAGCAGTTATAGATTCTATAACTTCAGCGGTTAAAGCAGTTGCTGCTCTTTGCAAGATAAGCTCATCTATTCCCTCAATTCGTACGCCACGGAGACGATGTCCCCCATTATCACACAATTAGCTATCCACCCGGCTATAACAAGCGACCATCTTCCTTCCTCCAACTTCGATGCTCACCGACCACTAAGGGAGTTAGTACTCTCAATCGACACCAATTAACCAACGGTACCGCCGACGTTGGGAGCCTGCAGAACCGTTAACGGCTAGCATTATCAGCCTCCTCCCAGTTGGAGCTTTTAGATACGATGATTTAGCATCATATCCTGAGTAATTGAGGTCAGAAGTTACTGGTTATTTTCTAGTTGAACAATGGTGGCTATATGCGCTCTTATCGCTTTCCACAAATTTATAATTTCTATAATCTCCTAATAAGACCTTGATTGCACTACTAATGAAAGCAGAGTGAACTTACTTTGTACTCCCGCAAACTCCCATGCATGAGCACCCTGCAGTATCGCCGTGTAAAATAAGAAAGCCTCATCTTCACTGTTGACTTTTTTTTCCACGAAAGTATTCCCCCATTTTTTAACCTCCCGCTCTTTTCGATATTGAAGTCCAAATTTCAACGTTCGACATGGGGGTAATAATTACCCCCATAATTATTGTGAATGTGAAAATGAAAAATTGACCGATACTTAGGAGAAACACCTCATAATATGAGGTGTTTCTAAAACAGGTAAACCTTCAAATTGCATATATTTCATTGCATATTATATGCAATTTGAAGGTTTACCTGTTTTATAAAACAACTCATCTCCTTAAGGAGACCCGTAGGGTAGTCAGGGTCGAAAAATTGAAAACAAAACTTTATGTTTGTTTTGGTTTCTACAATAAATTTGGGTCCCCTTAAGCTAAGTCGCCATAATCCGTTGTTTACTGTCTCAAATTTTATGTTTGTTCCAGGTTTTACGGGCCGTTAACAGAAATCAACGGAGACATGCGCAGTTTAGAAACTTGTTCCAGGTCGATCGTTGGTTGACAGCAGTTGGACGGAAACCGACAGCTCGAGTATGTGCGGTCGGGATCTGTCGACAGACGCCGCCAGACCTGGAACTAACCTTTTGAAGTAACCTCAACTGGGACGAAGCATTTCACGAATAATTTCTTTCAACGATTATTGAAATTATTTAAGTATGAGCATTAGATTTGAGATTGTAAGAAAAAAGTTGATACCTACAAGAGGCGTTTCTACTTCACATGTCTACTTACCGCTTATTGTTATCATTGTCGCTACAGCGAGGGATCGCTATAGCGAGGTCGACATTCCAAGGGCCCCACCGTTAGTGGAGTGGTGGGGGGAAGGAGTACGCCAGGGGAAAGAGCCTGGCGACAGGGGGGTAGTAGTGAGTTGATGACGAGAGCGGTGGTGTCTCTCTGCGTGTGTGCATCCTATCAAAGCTGATTATACGGAAGTTTTCCCGAGACATATCTAGCTGGTATCGTAAGTACTTAGGTACATGATAAACTATTCGATCGATCGATTATACTTATACTGTGGTGTTTATGAGCTCTCCCCTAACAACCTATAAACATATACCCGGGGATAGCCCTTCAGACGGCGACATGGTGCATCGGCCGGGAAGTTCTCTCGGCTTATTTGCGTACTAATTTACTGAATTCCGGGCATATAAATATGCGTCAATTTACGTCAAGAATTCCTCCTTTTCTCATTGTTGTATTTTATGGAAGGGCAGGTGTGTGGGACCTTGTGCGGCGGTGGTTCGGCCAGGGTTGCCACATCTCTCCCCCTTTTGACGTAAGAGATCCCGTTTTCTTCTGTTTGCGTTGTAAAATTCCCCCGACACAAAGTTCGCGCCACGACTGAAGTTATCACAATCAAACTTCAATGTTTGTAAACCGTTTCGAACGCAGAATCGAACAAAAACTATATTTGTGTTGCTTGATAACAAATATCAAAACGCTTCCCGACGATTTTTACGTCCCCCAAACAAAGCTTAGTTGGATTCGGGATCTTTAAATTGTTTCCCCATAGCTGGGGAAATTTCCCTCGGGATAAGACGAAACACAAAATAGGCAACATGGGTTGCAGTGGCGTCATCAACCCGTAGGAAAGTTACCTCTGGTGAGCGTTCCGGGAAACCCCCCTTCACCCTTCAGGGAGGAGCCTCAAGGTCGTGATTTATGGTTTCTAACTCACTCAAGCTGGTTGCCTGTACACACTAGATACTGTTTAGACGCATAACACTACACCATGGAGGAATGGAGGTTTTAGGTGGTATATTCCTCCTCTAGTCCTCCATCATACTACACCAACAACACACGTATACCTCCCACTACACCATACTATTCTATACCTACCATACAATACCAGGTATGGGTAGGTAGCTACCTACCTCGTTTTATACTTAGACGAGCGGGAAATGGAGAAGGGCAGCGTGATAAAATCGAAAATGGAGGCAATTTCCATCAAGAGACTTGTGGCAAAGTTAGAGAGGAGGTGGATGCCTGTGGGGGATTTGCGGATTTTTTCCCAAGACGTCCTGAAGTGGCGCGAGTTTTGGGATTAATTCTCGTCAGTGATACAAAACAGACATCAAATGAGTGATGTAGATAAATTGTCCTATCTTAGTAGCATGGTAGAGGGAGATGCTAAAAGGGCTATTGAGGGTACCTAGACATCACTAATGCAAACTATAAGATCGCCGTTGATAGATTGGCTGAACGATTCGGAAAAGGGGGTCACTCATTGGCGCACATTATGCTGCCCTGCAACAGATACCAAATTCTACACGTGACATCAACAATTGCCGTCGGACCAAGATGCCGGGATTCCAAGCACCGTGTACACTGGAAGGCTGGCACTATTGCTTCTGTTCTTGCTAGCAAGGAAGGTGCGGTCAGGACAGCCCGTGTGGTGATGCCTGATGGTCCTGTCCTTTTTCGGCATAAGCTTGTGTATAAAACCTCTGTTGCCTTTTTTTACTCTTTCTTTCTTCATACACTGTTTGTAACGTCTTTGCTGGTATTCTTGCTCTTTTCCCATCTCTCTTCCTGGGAGTGTCGCTACAGCGAGGGATCGCTATAGCGAGGTCGACATTCCAAGGGCCCCACCGTTAGTGGAGTGGTGGGGGGAAGGAGTACGCCAGGGGAAAGAGCCTGGCGACAGGGGGGTAGTAGTGAGTTGATGACGAGAGCGGTGGTGTCTCTCTGCGTGTGTGCATCCTATCAAAGCTGATTATACGGAAGTTTTCCCGAGACATATCTAGCTGGTATCGTAAGTACTTAGGTACATGATAAACTATTCGATCGATCGATTATACTTATACTGTGGTGTTTATGAGCTCTCCCCTAACAACCTATACACATATACTCGGGGATAGCCCTTCAGACGGCGATGTGGTGTTCTGAGGAACCCACAGTCCCTATAAACATATACCCGGGGATAGCCCTTCAGACGGCGATGTGGTGTTCTGAGGAACCCACAGTCCCTATAAACCTATACTGTTGGCTTAGGCATAAGCTAACAACTTACACTATACTATATACTATACATACCAGACTATACCTATACTGTTGGTTTAGGCATAAGCTAACAACCTATACACATATACTCGGGGATAGCCCTTCAGACGGCGATGTGGTGTTCTGAGGAACCCACAGTCCCTATAAACCTATACTGTTGGCTTAGGCATAAGCTAACAACCTACACTATACTATATACTATACATACCAGACTATACCTATACTGTTGGCTTACCCAGAAGCTAACAACCTATACTGTTGGCTTACCCAGAAGCCAACAACCTACACTATACACGGGCTTAGACAGAAGCCCTATACACTATACTTATACTGTGGTAAGGGGACGGTTAAAGGGGTCGTTGGGGAGACCGTCATACACAAAACAGCCAAAAGGGAGAGCTCAGATTATACAGACTTGTGTGGCAGGTGATATTTGAAATGATACATTATATTATTTATACGTGGCAAAACCCAACACCTATTATGTGAAATATGTGTTATCGATACAAAATTCGCACGGCAGAGGTGGCCGTGGCGACAATCATCGTCAACCTACGTAGCACACATAAGTCGGGCCGATGACGCTAAAAGGTGGCGGAAATTCGAAAAAATTAAAAACGCAACTGGCCGATCGGTTTAATGTTGATTCTTTAGCTGATATATCTATGAACAAAGAACCATACTGGTTTTGTCGCTTCGAGCTGTCTGGATGAGAGCAGAGGGGCGGAAAGTTGAAAATCGGCGTTTTCACCAGTGCAGTTTTTTCGCCGTGGCGAGCCCCACGTATTAATTATGCCTTAAACCACGATTAATTTGTATTCAGGCCATGTATCCGAAGACATTAAAAATATTCTCTTCATTAAATTGACCTTCATCGACTTTACACATCAAAAATACTGAGAAAAAAAAATTGTAAAAAAAAATTATAATAAACAGGTACCTAAACATTTAGATTTTGCATTTTTTATGCTCAATCCATCTTTATCAATCAGTCTATCACCTTCAATAATTTCCGCCACCTTTTAGCGTGCGACGTCGGCCCGACCGTTTTCGCGACGGTCTGCCGATCTGAGCATTGCCCAACGTCCCGCCTTTTCGGCGGGAAGTCGGTGAAATCGCCCCCTCGAAAAGTACCTATGACCGGGCCGTAAAACTCTTGGCGTCAGAGATTTGTTTGAAGAAACCCCTCGCCGGCCGCTTTCAAACGCCAGCTTCAAAAAGCAGTTTGGCTTCAAAAACAGTTTTTTTTTTTTTTTTTTTTACGAGAGTCATCTTCTGAAAGTTAATATTCTGCGGAAGAGGCGTTCTTCTTTCACGCGGCAGAGTATATCCCCTGCCCCCTTAAAGATTCGTTATTCATGGTTAAAATTGCAAAATAAAGAATGAATGCACGTTTAAACCTACCACTCACTGCCATACTCTCATTCACCCTTCCTCCCTCCTCTCCCCCTGCCACTAGTTCAATAGTGATCATGCTGATTCAGACTTTCAATCAGTCGTAAACCTAAATGGAAACTGCACGTCGGGTGTTGCTAGTCCTGTTTAGCACACTCATTTGAACGCATGGAAATGCTGCTTTCGCCCAACTGCAATAAGCTGCCAGTGGGGGCCTTTCATCGCCCGTCTATGCTAATTTTACAAACGGAATGCGTTGGATCACACACTTTATGCGCGTTTTCAAGCGACAGGCTTTACAGGGATCGCACAGTTGGATTAGCTTAAATTGTTACGCTCGGGACGTTCGGCCGGTTAATCCTCCACCGATTGAATCTATTGGTATAGGTACACATCGACAGGTCTAGTGAGCCTGTTTCGTGCGTATAAAACAATGTTACAGTAGGATCCATGGCATTCGAGGTGTATTGATTTCGTCGGCTCTTTTGGTTTATCATTCAGGGGAAAATATATCTATGTATTCGTGTCGGAGGTCGAAAATTCTGATGGCCCTCAAAATAAGTCATTATACTTTTCTAGATGTGCAGATTCCAAAAACGAAATGTCCGTCCGCTGTTCGACGTACGCCGTTCACCGTCCGGGCCGTTTTGAGCAGAAAGTTTTTTAAAATTTATTCAAAGTTTTGACAAAATATTCGGTTTACCATCTATGCAGTTGTGCTTGCAAGGATTTCAGTCTGATCGCCCAAACCCGTGGGGCTCTGAGGGGCTAAAAGGGGGCTATGGTTTTTGAAGGGTTTCGGCTTTGGGGTCGAGATACCTAAATGACGCATGCGAAGTATTTTTTGTCGCATCATCCATGTTTTTAGGTCCCACATCTGTCCACAAACTTCAGAAGAACATTTTTTTTTTAAATGTACCTGTACCTAGGTAAGGTAAAAAAGGTAAAATGTACAGGTTGGTACATTAAGGTATAGGTCTATACCTTAATTACAATTTTTTTTTAAATTTACGCAAATTAAAAAATTTTGTTTTATTGATGAAGAATAAAATTTATAAATAAATTTTGCATAAATTAATATTAAACATTAATTTTTGCAAAATTTATGTCGTTATTATTATCATATTATGTTGAATGGTAGCTACGAAGGTAAGTGACGCTTGGTTGTGTAGTAACAATCTTAACTCTTAACGTAGCTTTACCAATCACAGATAACTAGATAATTTCAATATGATGATCTTGTAAATACATAGATAATATCTATGTACCCATATGTCACGCTCCATTTTGTAAATAATAATAAGTATTTACACGCTCCATATTAATGCGAGTACAATTAATGACATTAATGGCACGTTGTGTAAAGCACGGACGATGTTCTTTGCATTAATTCTTGATTGAAACTGAAATACGGCAATACACCCCCAGCATCAGACCAGAGAATTTTACCATCCAAGTTCGCTGCCCGAGAGAGGTAAAGATACCTTAGGGCGGTTTTAAACGGCCTGTTTGCTAGTTTCCCGTACAGTAGCGAGGTAGCGTTTCTTCGTCTCAGAAGGGGCAGGGACGGTTTTTAGTGGGCGTTGGAAAGTGATTAAATGAAAAGTGGTCGGAGATGTTGGGTTCAACTTGTAGACCAGGAGTACCCCTCGGGGTACTCCCACCGTGGTTCACCAGACAATAGCCAGTAAAGAGTCTAACCTGTACATAAGTAACAGGGCAACACATGCCGGCGGTTGGTCTTTCTAATTGAATACCGAGCATTTCTTGGCATCGTTGAACTCCCTCCCCCACTGCTCTACTACCCGCTCATGTTGCGCGGATTGTTTTTCAGGCCAGCCGAACGTTTCACTCAATTCAAAGTTAGTGCCAAACAGAGAAACCAAAGTAAAATTAGGGTTGATGTAAAAATTACATCATTATTGAGCCCTAATAATTATTATTAGCATTACACACGAGACTTCGGGTTGCTGCAGCAAAATTAAATTAACTTCTAAACCAGATAACAAAGTGTGTGTTCCTCTTTTGATGCCGTTAATTTTTGTATCTTACCTTGAGTTGACGCGAAGAAAATCCTACCTACCATCCATTTTTTGACGGTTTTTTTTTCTTTTTTTTACGTTGGAAAAACGGAATTTCCTTCGCAGTTCTTGACATCGAATGTTCACTCGGAGAGACAAAGGTTCGTTAGCTCAGCACCAAGGGCGGTTTCCACATGGTTTATTCTGGTGGTTCGGAGGTGAAAGCTGACTTGAAAAACATGGAGAAAGCTCCACCAGTGTGTGAAATAGCCTTGTCCGCATGATTCCAACATCCAACAAAGCCTCCCTCGTTTTTCTACCCCTCTTCTTCGCCGCCATACTCGTCTTTTTGCCAATTTCCCAACATGGGTATACTTTTCCTTTCTCCTGGAGGAAAACGCACAAGGGCTACAGTTCGTTTCCAAAGGCTCCCACCTCTGCCTTGGGGATGAAGGGTAGTAGTAGATGGGCTGATAATGTTTTTCGAGTAAGACATCATTGTTATGTCTGCTGTCTATTTTTGGAAGGTTTCATCGGAACTATCCTTGAAGAAGTCGCATTTTACGGTGTTGCGGTGTGTATTCACTATTCAATAATGCACCATCACTTTCGAGTTTTGTGGTTTTCAACTTTTTCAGCCACCCGATCTCAATCTAGGAAGGAAAATTTCATTTAATGAAAACATCCGTTGTCATAAAATAACCAAAAATCGAGGTTATATTCGCAACACTTCATAACTAAACTTGTAAAGTTGCCAAAAACGTTACACTTTTCGAGTGTGTTGCGATTTGGGGTCGACGAGGTCTAAAAATCGACCGCTTTCAATTAATTGAACACAATTTCTCACTTAAAACTTTCAATATACTGTAGGTATAAGTTGGATTAGAGGTAGGTAGGTACCTATTTATGCATTTTACATTAATTATACTTATGAATAATTATTTCACTTGATAATTACTGAATTTTATGTCCATTTATTTTGCTACATTTTGATGTGTAAATGGTGTCAAGTTTACTCACGTAACCAACAGCTAAGTTTTTTAAATTGTATTTTCTATCAATAGGAAAACACTTGAGATAGAATTTTTCATTTTTCATTTTTCAGTGTAGACTCTACAGTGTTGAAGGTGCCTCTTGGCAGAGATGGTAGGCAAAACCCGCACACCTCGCGAGTCGATTACCGTGGTCGTCTGACGCCGTGAGTCCTCGGATTTATACCATGGCCCTTTCGAATCATTGAACTAATCAGAAACAAAGAAGAAGACGACTCGACAGTACCAGCCACAACTTTCAAATTAGGGCCTGATCTTTTCTTTCGCAGCACAATTTCCGATCCCGTCTACATCTGAGAATGCGTAGTATTTGCAATTTCCAACGCCAAGTCTCTTCTCCCCCATCCTACATTCTTTACAGCAAAAACGGTTTACAAACGCAAACACCCTCTTCTAATACCGTCGTTTCGGCTCATTTACACCCTTTCCGCCTTGATTTATTTTGTTGTTAATCGTCCAGTGCTTTAATTAATGAACAGTTAAATGAAAATACGTTATCTGCGTTCTCGAAGGGGAAACTCCGAAGGTACGAATGTAAGGGGAATGGAGCAAAAACAGGACAACAATGGTTGAGCAAGACTAAGTTAGAACCCCCATTGTATTTCGGTGGCCTTGTGTCAAAACTAACTGAACCAGCTTAAATCCTAATTATATTGTTAGCATGCTAATAATGCCTGCTGTTACTGCAGAATGTCAGTCGTACACTTTAGTGGGGCACTGTCAGGTCCAGTCTGCTCATCGAATAAGTTCACTGAACACCATGTTTGTCAGACATTGTCTCTTGGGATATGTCCTGTGTCATACGATTATATGACTGAGCCAACTCGGACTCGTTGAGTACGACATTGGGGAGTATCGAAAAAGCCCTGATGATCCGATCGTAAATCACAGTCTACAGGACTCATAAATTCTAGTGTGATGGTATATACCAGATTAATGTGATTCCTACATCGCATCCAGCAGTAGGTTATCTCCCCGATATCGGAAATCGTTCACGATCCCACTCACGTTGTTAGCTCACATGACGAAAGAAATCGTGCGGGTCACGGTGTGGGGGCAGCAGGTTTGCAAGCAGCTGAGAGCCCTTTAATGGGAATGCGGTGACATGAACTACAGTAATTTCTAATAGACATTTTCTATCGTCAGCCATCTACATCTGCCCCTCTCTACAAAATAAAATGTGTTGCGGAAATGAGGAGTTTGATTCCAAAAGATCAAAAGTGTAGACGATAAGCGAATTGATCCTGTGAAATGCAAAAGGAAGTCAACAGGTTGGCTGCGTCAAATGTCGGGGATGTCAATGTCATTAAGAGACGACTTTGAGTTCCAAAGGACATGCACCTGGGAGTCGAAGAGGAGTTTCTAAAACATACTGGGAAGATGCCGGAGGGTGCCCTCTAAAAAACGGGAGAGTAGCGATAGGGATTAGGGAATGTTTTGTTGTTAATAGTGAAGTTAAAGAATAAACAAGCCATCAATTGAATTGAATAGATGAGCGCAACCTTTCTGTTATTACGATATATTTAATGAGCGAGAGAAACTAAGAAACAGTAGGTATTTAGCGACCAAACTATGCCACACAACACATCAAAAATATCCACGTGATGCTCATTACGTAAACAACTGATGCTTAAGAAAACCTTACGCTGATCAGAGGTAACGAACGGCTCAGGCTGCAAAAATCGTTTTGGAGACGTTGGAATCAGCCTAAAAAGCTCTTTCCAAAGACCCTTGTACCAACGAAATCGGACAAAAACTTTCGTCCCCCTGTTGGGGCCTCCTTAGTTACACATCAGAGATAAACAACTTTCGTCGTGAAGGACCTCCCGAAAACCGATGAAGGGGATGAGGGAGGAAAAATCAAGGTAGCCTATAACCACCCCCCGAACTCGCTGATCACAATGAAACCACCCTCATGAAAATCTGTTGAGCCGCTCGAGCGTGATGCCGTGTACACAAACAAACAAACAAAAAAACAAAAAAAACAAAAAAAAACATGTCGAAGAGGTGAGCGCACCTTTCCATTTTTTGGAAAAAGGTTGCGCTAAAAATCACATTTAGGTGTGACCCAGATTGAATAATCTCGTCGTTAAGGTGAGAAGTAAAATAATTGTTAAGAAGTGAGAAGTACAGTACCGAATAAAATTTACCATTAAAATTGTACCATTAAAATTTGTACCATTACCATTTACCATTAAAATTGTACCATTAAAATTTAATTTTGAACCAATCTGCATCCTATAACTATCTGAAGATACACCTTCTGCACGATGAATTCATAGAATATTTCTGCGGGAAATGTGGCCATCCGAACATGGATTTCCATACAAACGTAACCCGACGCCGGGCATGGACAGCACCTTGCGCCGTATTTGCAGGACAAAGCGTTTATCAGGAAACGCTTGTGTTGCAGACAATCGGCGGTAAATTGCACCAGTAATTTTGTTTTGCCCCTTCAGCGAATCGCGGGGTGCGGTTGGATCCCCCTCGAAAGCTATCCCGATCTCACAGATGAATACCATTTCCGAGTTTTGCATCCTCCTGCCTTTTTCCTACCATCATCCGATTTGGGGTTTTTACTTTTCGAATCAAGATTTTTTTCCTCCGTAGGTTTTCACGGTTTTAAAAAGATTGTGTGCAATTTTGGATAATTATGTCATTTGAGTTGTGTGTTTCCATTTACAGTCTTTTCATGTTGACAGCATTTTTACCAGAGCTCCCTAAAACTATATTTATGTAAAACTTCACACTACTGCAGCTTATGCATAATATTATTCCAAACCCATTTAACTTCTCTTAATTCGCCTCTAGATTTTTTTTTTTTTTTTTTTTTTTTTATCCGAGGCAAATTTGCGAATCCACGAAGTTGAAGGAGTCACCTTAACTTCTCAGATCAAACGGCCTTTTCAAGTCTCAAGTTTGAAGGGAAAATAAGGAAAAGAGAAATATGCACAATCTAATTACACCCCCTCCCTCTAGACTTTAATAGCCAACCAAGCTTGAACAAGAGAGAGGAGAAATGTCGGATGAAAAACCTTACCGCGGTAATAATCATTCCCTTTGGGAAAAGCTCCGAGAACACCTCGAAGGCCTTGCCAGGGGACTTCTAGAAAGAGCTTTCTGGGGCGATTTCACCCTTCTCTGCTTTCCCCGGCTTATTAAATTTTTAAAAACCACAACTCCCCGTGTTTTCCCTTCGCCCGGCGGAAGTTGGTAATTTTAATTTTGGCGAAATGGGCATTAGGAGCTCAACTCGCTCTTACCCGGCGCGCTTTAGTATTCTTAGTGTAAACCACGGCACTTGTTCAACACATCCATTATTATTTTAGGTTGGACCGATTATGCTACCTCCGGCCACCAGGTTGAAATTTTTTACATTACTTTTTTATGAACCTAAACTCTCGTACTGGATACTATCCAGTGGATAGCCATGGCAGATGATTATGTTGATATAAATTTTACATTAGCTCACGTTTTTTGCTTTCACGTGTCGCCTCAACTTGCAATGAAAATATATACCTATTTTTTGTATCCCAATTCTCTCAAGTGTCACAGCGATCGATTTCACCTTTGCCCGAAACGCCTTTTTTTTTTTTTTTCAAGAGAAAATTAAAAATGAAATTGTTTTCTTCTCTGAAGACTTCGTTTTCCCAATTTCCGATCCAAAGAAAAAGTTTTAGTTGCGAGGGTTAATCGAGTTAACCACCACGTCACTTTTCAGGCCCGACGAAAGGTAAGATAACGATTTTAATTCTATGCAAAAGCCCCTGAACGAATTTTCTTTCCATCAAACCTCTCTCTTTTGGTATCCGTCCCAGGGAAGTATATTTTCCACAAAAATTTCGCTGCTTTTTTTTTTTCAGTCCAAGCGATGAGGTCCTTTAGAAAAGGAATCTTCAACCACCTGGAAATCGTTCCCTTCCCCCTCGGGGTAAACTTTAATTGACTTGAGTCAACCTTTAGCCAAACCTCCTCTCTCCTCCTGGATTTTCTACAAGGTTTTCCAAGCGATAAATCCACGGGGAAGATGTATAGCGGCAGATTACACTTCATGGCATCCCTTCTCGCTGAAAAACAAGTTTATATCACGCGGAAAAGATATTTTTACACCACCTCATCTATCTGGGTGGTAGACGGGGGAAGAATTTCCCCGG
Organism: Pilophorus perplexus; assembly: GCA_955831195.1. NCBI lineage: Eukaryota > Metazoa > Arthropoda > Insecta > Hemiptera > Miridae > Pilophorus > Pilophorus perplexus. The sequence continues at coordinate 11,652,331 of OY037010.1, read as the reverse complement.
GTTTCCCCTTTATTTGGTAGGGTAGCAGTTGAATATATCAGGTGATTGGTAGAGCTACCAGAAACAGCTCTGCTTCTGACAAGGGGGCCAAAGAATAAACGCTGCAAATTTTACACAAGGTTTTATTGTTCGTTGATATAATTTATAAAAAATTGTTTCCAAGTCAATGCAAATATTTTGTTAATATAAAAAAATATTCTTGTGTTTGGACAGATGTGGGACAGGATTATTCCTAGGTCCAAAATTACTCAGAATACGACACCTCATTCTGCCTCCTGGTATCCTTCAAAAGCCCTATAGACACCCAAGATAAAATCGTATGGTTCTGGGACCCCCCAAAATGGATTCGGAGCTCGAAAATAGTTCGAAAATGATACGTACTGGGCCACACAAGAAAATACCATATATACCAAAATTCGGAAGTTAGTTGCATCAATATTGTACCGTACAGTAACTACCCTATGTTTGGACAGATGTGGGACCTCGAAGAACGGATTTTGATTTCAAAAATACTCGGAAAACCACACCTTATTAAATTTTGACCCCTGGGATCCTTCAAAAATCCCATTTTTAGCCCCAAGAAAGCCCCATAGGTATAACGGATAAGTACTCGAATTTGGGTGCCTTAAAGCCAACGGGAGGGGTGTGTATGAAACACGAAATCGCGTGGGGGGGGGGGGGGGTATAACGGAAAAGTACCATACTGGTACTCTCACCAATATTTGATCTGGGCTGATTGCAGAAATAGGTACCCAGCTGTAGAGCGCTCTCTGTCTCCACACTAGAGCAAACTGGAGGCAGTGCCCCCTCTTTCCCCTCAGATAGGTTGGAGGTATTAGGTATCATAGCCTATGATTCATAGGTATCCGGATCTTAGACAGGATCGTAGATACCCCAAGATTAGCAAAAATATTGTAAATTCCAGCACAACATGCATGAGGAGGGCTTACAATATAAGTCCTCCTCATATTATGAATCACAGACAATGAGAATGTGATTTACAGTGTGCAGGCTGTGATTCACACCACAGAAAACGCGGCTTTTTTTAAACAAGAGGAATCCCGCGGGATCCCACGTTGAGAATCCCGCATTTGCAAGATTGGGAAAACACCGCGGGATTGCGACACCTACATGGAGCCTTCATAGTTTTCGGTGTAGTTCTAAAGTCTAAAACAAAGTCTAAACTAAAGCTAAGTCTAAAACCTTAACTTCCCTGTTCATTTTTTAATCTTCATTCCCCCGGGTTGAATATTACAGAAGCGTCACTTACGAATTGACTCAGAGGCGAGAGCATATTTCCTGTGGGGTGCGATTGAAGGGTGACAGCGTAACACATTGGTTGGAATCTGTGACCAATCCTGGTTGATTGCATCCTAGGAGTTGATGTCTTACGACCCTAAAAAGATTCCAATGCTTGCCATCCGAGCAAATTCACACTTCCCTATCAGCAAGGTTGCTGATGTTGTATGAAAGCATAACTAGAAGCTTTTGTTTTCGTATGTTGTGCATCTAATCGTTGCGCTCTGTTACATCCAGTTCATCGGTCCACGTATCAATTATCTTGATAATGATAATTATTATCAGCTCACATGACTAATATCTTCACAACAAAAATAGTAAATGTAACTAAGTAACTCGCCCCTTTTTGTTAGATATTATAATGAAAACCTAACCAAGCAGCCCTAGGGGCCTTGGAAAAACTCATGGGTTATCCCTTATGTTTTGGAGATCATATTTAAATGAAAACCCGCTTCCTACGGCCCTCCCAACAAGCCCGACAGGCATTCGCGCTCCCTTGAGTTATTAATATGGTAATTGTATATTTGCATAGAGCACGCCAGCTAACAGAGTGACCGACCAGGCGTAATATATATCAAGAACTCCCCTAAGGGAGGCTTCCCACCTGCTTCGCTTCAACACCGTTTGTTAATTGCAAAAGGCTCACCCCGTCCTTCCCCAACAGTCCAAATGCTCTCTCTAAAATGCCGGAGTTCGAAAGGGAATTCGAAATTTATGAATAAGGGATCATCACCCCTTCGACTGAATTCAGCCGCCTCTCGCGGGTTCCCAACATAAACTCAAATCGCTACTTTTTCTGTACACAATATAGGAGCGTGACGTATTCCGAGCTTCCCCTGTAGTGATTCATTTGACAGTGCCAGAGAGCTTCAGACGGGTAAATGATAATATCATCATGGGTAATTGATAATATCATTCACCCATCTGAAGCTCTCTGGCAATGTCAAATGAATCACTAAAGGGGAATCTCGGAATACATCACGCACCCATATTGTGTAATTCATAAATTTGAGGGTTTTTCACTTGCATTTATTATCATTATTATCATTGCATTTATCATTATAATGATTGTTGATGAAAAATGACCTAGCTACCACCACTCAATTCAACACCATGAGCATGAGTAAGTAACATCACATCGGTCGAGTATTGAATTTAGACTTGATAATCAGGAAGGTTTCGCCTCTCTTAAAATCTCAAAATACACTTAGAATCTTGAAAAAAAATAAAAAATACATTGCCAAGGCAATGGCACATGAGCTTCCTCGTGCCAAGTTCAAAATGAACGTAGTTGTCACTGTATCAAGAAAATTACGTTCGCGCATGCGCTGAGCGTACCGCTGATTCAATCTTAATGAAACTGATAGGGGACCATTTCGAGCTATACCCACACAATTCCTGGAAATTTGATTAAAATCCGATCAAAATTGTGGAAGTTATGCCTGTTTCAAGAATTTCACGTTAGCGCATGCGCAGAGCGTACCGCTGATTCTATAGTGATGAAATTCGTATGGGACCTCAAGGAGCCTTATCCGCATAATCCCTCAAAATCTGAGCTACATTCATTCAAAATTGTGGAAATTATGGCTGAACAAGGAAATGCGGACAGACCGACAGACACGAAACCAAATTTGTTCAGTAGGCTATGAAACGCAAAATGCGAATGGAAATTTTGAATTCGGACAACAAAAATTTTTTGGCTCCCGAAAGTGAACACAAGTCTTCCGCAGCTTCGCAGACTCGGAAGCAAAAGTATAATATATTCCATATTATGGATTGTAAGAGTTTAAAAGCCCATGTGTTAATTTTTTCAATATTTGAAAAAAGTCAAAAATACCTCATTATTATTTTTCGATCTTTTTTTTTTTCGTTTTTCGTATTTACGGACTTTTATTATAAAATACTTTTACAATCGATATAATGTACATTATATAGGTACCGATATAATATACATTATAAAGGAGGCCTAATGGGAAATGGTGACGTGAGCGCGGGAATGCCCTGGGACTCGGGTTGCAAAGGGGCCTCTTTCTGCTCTTTCACAGTTTATCAGCTTTATTTACGATGCGAATGAGATTACAATTGAAACAAGTCAAATAAAACACTAATTATCCGGATCGTTCTGGGACCCCAAAAAATGGATTCTACGTCCAAAAGTACTTCGAAAACGACACCTGACTCGATCCCATAGCCAAAAGCCTTCAAAAAAACCCTCACGTGGCCCCATTTTAGCACCATAGCGCCCCACGGGTTTGGGCGATCGGACTGAAAACCTTGCGGGCACAACTAGATGGTAAACCAAGAATTTTGTCAAAATTTCAGATTTAAAAAAAATTCCTACTGCTCAAAACGGCCCGGACGGCGGACGGACATTTCGGTTTTGGAATCTAGACCTCTTGAAACGGATAATCCGTTTTGAGGCCGATCGGAGTCGTCGAACTACGTCGCGAAAACATATGTGTATTATTCCAAGAATAATAAACCAAAAGGAATAGCTCTGTAGCAACAAGCACTGATCTACACTAAGGTCAGCGTTATCTGATTCCTAGTCAATGCTAGGATTCAGCTTTACCAACCGATTTGTTTACCTTCCTCCAGTGACGTAAGGGCCCAATAATAGCCAGTTCGAGGGATTAATGATAGTGTGAAAGGATCTCCTCCGTAATTTCGTACGGGTTTTCCCTTAGTTTGGAAACCCAACCCGTCACAATGAGCAGGTGTGAAGTTGGAACGTTTATTTGTTCGTGATTCAGTGCTTTCGAAATAAAGTGAAGCGGTTACACGTCAGGAAGTTAATATTGTTGCAGTGTAATTTTCGTTCCAGACCAAGCCAGTTGTTTTGGACCGGAGTCACGAGGATAGACGTAAATATGTTCGTTTAAAATTAATCCTCGGATTACGTTCTCTTTTGAGAAGGGGAAGCCCAAGAATCCATGCAAGTTTCGACACCACATCTCTTCCCGAAACCTTTAACACCAGTTCTTGATTGAATACTGAGAGGGGACAGGGGGTGTCTGCTGAAAACTTTCAGAAAACCTCATACACCCAATCAGCTGGCGTCCCCTCGAAGGAACCGTACCATCTCACGACCCCTGTGCTTGTCCTTTGAAAGGCTTCGAGAGTGTGGCTGAGAGTGAAGGCCCGTCTTGCCTCCCTCTTGAGTAGAGTTTAAATGGGCTTAATTCTCGATTAAACTCCATTCAGAAGCGTTTCTGCGGCAGCGGGAATCTCGAATAGGTTTACCTTGGCACAAAAGCAAACATTTCCGAATTTTCATCCTATGCTACCGTGAGAAACTTGGAGGGAAATCTTGACAAAATTGTAACACCATTTTGTTTCAAGCCCCCTAACGAAGCCGATAAGGATCCCAATCTTCTGTATACATCATATTTTCCTGCCTTGGTATTACTACTCACTATAGTGAGTAGTAATAACAACCTATAACAACCTGTAACAACCTATAGGTTGTTACATAGAAGTCTTACTTCTGAAATACAATGGTCCGGTTGAATAAACGTTCGAAATAAATATCTATAGTGAACTTTCAAGAAATTTGTAGATCTACATAATTCTCGAGAGTTCGAAGCAGCCCAAAAAATTCAAGACAGTGATTACACCACACTGAGAGGTTGACAGGTCATTTTTACCTCCCATCGTCGGAGACACAAATAGGCGTTTAAACTAAGTGCCTCTGAATTTGTTCATCTGAAAAGATACCTTGGGTCATTAAAAGGCTGAATAGTAATTTAATGAGGCAAACAAATTTTTCACTTATTCAGCACACACAAAAAGTGATTAAACTCGTCCTTTTTGTGTGTGAAAGTTTCTATATTAAGCACAGATTAAATATTAAGGAAGAAATTTTCTTTTAGCTTTCTATAATATAAAACGGCGAAGCACTTTATAATATTCAATGCAGATCATTGAATATTATAAAAATAATAAGACAGAAAATATTAAGTGTCATAAAAATATTAAGACAGAAAAAACAACAATCGAAAGATTATTGTCGCGTTTCGGTTCAAAACGTCCAATGAATGTCTACCAACATCGGGTGAATAAATCTGAGTGCACACAGTTCCCCAGGTTTGAAAGATGGACATATCCGGAATCTTAGACGGATGAATCATATCTTCCCCTTTCTCGGTCTCTTAATTTTGCATGTCAATAAAGCTACATCGCTGCATGCGGAAAGTTTTCATCGCGATATCCCCCTAGTTGGAATACTCCCATCTACATCATAATACGGCAAGGTATAGAACAACGGGGAAAAGCCAAGTTGGTACCCCGAAAGAGGGTGATAACTAGCAAAAGGGGAGAAACTCCCGAGGGCCCTGTGGGACCTTCTCCGGGTCCTCGCACCCTGAATATCAATGGCTGTCTTAATTAGAGTTGGGAACTGATTAACTGAGCAAATGTTCTGCCACCAAAGTTGACAGAAGCGCTGGGAGAGCTTTTGTAATGTAGGTATGCTAACTGTTGAAGAGATGGAGAAGCTAAGAAACTACTTTCATTCAACTTGAGCGTCACTTGCACTTGCCAAAAGGCGATTTATCTTAGAGATAATGAAGAATTAGCATATTAAAACGTTGTTGCTTTAGCATCTAGAGTCTCTCAAACTCTATAGAGTTTTGGTAGATTAAGGAAAAGCTAGCAAGCAATGAAAATATACATCGCCATTTTAACGTTTTCCTAACATTGAGCTGCTCGTGGTTACCGTCATTATATGATGCAGCCTGCCTCCCTACACGCTGATTCCCACTGATGAGTTGGCTGCTTCCCCTGCTCGCTGAAAAGAGTGTTGATCCCCCCAAAGACAATCTCACAGTCCATCAAGCACAGCCCGCCTTCCCTAAGGTTGGTCTTGAAGTAATATACGGCAGGAATTCCTCGCCTTTCCCCGAGCTTTCCGAGTGGGGTGAGGCTCTGAAGGGACGCTGTAGGAATCCTTAACACGGCCTTCGCCAACAAATTAGATTCCCTCAGTCATCCCCGCTCCAAGCCCATCAGCCCTTCTCGCCAGCCCTGCCACTAAAGATACACTTTATCTCACCAGGGATTAGAGCTTCCTGCTCAATATATATCAGCCCCGATTTGCCGCATACTCGGTTCCTCAAAATAAATTTCCTCGTATAATTCGAGAAATTCAAGCCCTTTCACTATTTTTATCTTTGATGTCACTCACTTGGCTAAATTAAAAGGCGATCATTCAATTTTATGCCAGAATATGCAGGGGCGGATTCAAGGGGTAGTGGCCAACCTCCCTTGATAACATCTTCATCTGATCTGAAACCAACAACAACGTTAATCAGTTATTCTTCAGATCTCACGTGCTTCAGAACGAAATCATGGATACGCGGCTGAGTACGATGGAACCAGTAAACATCAATAATAGATGAATTAGTCATCTCTCCTAATACAACAATTGACCCAGGAAAGTTAGAGCATCAAAGATAGTCAATTTTACCAACTTCGCTAAAATTGTAATGAAACATTCAATAAAAACTAATTTAGTTATAATATACTAACTAACTAAACATATTATGTTAGGTACTTACAGATGCATTTCCAAAATGAACAACTTTCGTTCTAATTTTCTCTCCCCTGTACTGTTTGTTCTGTGATCGCCACGAAATTAATGATTAATCGGGTAGGTACCTACTATAGTTATCAACGTAATCATACGAAGTTTCCTGCATAGGTGGCCTTAAAGGAAATTTGACGCTAGAGTCTAGCGGCTAGACCTTGGTTTAAAATTCATTTCTCACCACTGGAGTGAGAAAGGTTTTGAGTTTTCATTTCAAAACGCATCTGATTTAAAATTAAATACAGCTTTGGTCCTGTGACCTGTTTCAATGGGATCGGTCATTTTCAGCAAACAGGCGTCAAAAGTTAAGAGTTGACAACTTTTTAGCAAAGTTGGTAAAATTTCCTTTGTTTGACGGGTGATGGCGGCAGAACGCCTCAACCAATTTCTGAGTTTTAAACGCCATTCGACGCGGAATTCAATGATCTTTGAAAATGGTGGCAATATTTGTAGGATGCTTATTTTTCGAGCTACTTATATGTGAAAACTGAAAAAAGTGCTCAACTCATATGCTCGTTATTCAGGACCCCCAAGAGGGATTAAAACAATTTCCAGCTCTCGAGCAATTGTTAGGGGGTGGAGTGCTAATTTGCCTGAATATATAGTAGAGAAAATCTCCCACTCCACGGGTCCTGCAAACCCAAACTTCCATCTTGTGTAGTCTCGAAAAGCGAAGGGAGTAGAACTTCCGCCTCGCTTACAGTGACGGCTTACAGTGTTTCGACCCTATTTAGGTGCAAAAAGCCACTATATATATATTTTTTTTTTTTTCAGAATCAACAAACAACGTTTTTGACTTTTCTATTAGCAAATTTTAATATACAATTTAGAATTCTGATTTCCTTCTGTTAGCAAATTTTAGACTTTATTTTAGAAAATTGTCTCCTTTGTTCGACTACTTTTTCTGTGAAATTGTAATTATTGGGCCTTAAAAATAAAAATAAAATATTTGCAGAGTCGTGCGAAAAAATTGGTTTGAATCCTCGCCAACAGCACAGTTTCTCTAAAAGATCCTTCTAATTTCAAGTCTTGACAAACCGGTACTCTCATCTTTTTCCATTGAACAATATAACTTACTAGCTGGGACACCCGTGCTTCGCACAAAACACCAAATTCCCGTCCACCTATCAACGATGCACCCGTGGCAACCCGTCAACTTAATTTTTCATAATAACAACGCTTGTTGGTTTCTCGTAGCGAATTATCAAATTCCCGTCTATCGAAGTGCGAGAGCATTCATCAAGGTTCTGGCGGAGAGGCTCTCTGAAATCTGAGGACGGCACCAGTGCAAAGTTCGCGAGTGGGTACGCGCTCGACTGGCCTTCGCAGTTCTTAGGGCAAGCAGCTTATGTCTCAGGGGTGCTCGGAAACGCTGGAGGTGCGCTGACAACCTGCTGGGCTTCGAGGGTGGTGCAGAGCTGTTCAGCTCGGCTTGGATAGTTCCCCATGAACCTCCTTCTTTCGGACCCGTGACAAGTGGACGGCGGCGCGGCCCAGAATGGCATAGGTAAGACGCCAGGCACAAAAACAAAAACAAAACAAACATGAACAAGAAACCGACAGCCCGAACCACTGTGTTTCTACCCTGCTGCCTGGATTTGAATAAAGTGGATACGATTTTTTTTTAATTCCCGTCTATCACCAATTATAATATAATTGCATATTATGCAACTCATAGCAACCCATCAACTCAAAATGAAATTACTATTTAACAAATCGAAGGCGAAAGAATGCGGGCGGCCTTGTTCCTCGTTTATGTTTGTTTTTGATTTTTGATTTTACTTGTTACTCGTTTAAATAAATGTTACGAATTTAAAAAAAAAAAAACAAATCGAAGGCTCGCAAAAACGACCCGCCTACCGACGATCTTCGAATAACTTGCGAACGGGTTATCGCACAGAAATCGTTTTGTACTCTTTGAAATCAGCGTGAAAAGCTCGTTTTAACAGACGTAGTTTCGTTCTAAATCGACGACAAAAGTTTTACGTACCGGGTTTCGGAGTTTCGAAAATTTTCCTAGCGATCCCTAGTAACGACGCTATTTGACCCGTCTCTCCTTAACGAAGGAAAGCTCCGTTCGCGATGAAGGAAGAGACCGAGTTTGTCTAAGACCGTGTTTGTCTAAGACCGTGTTTGTTTAAAACCATCTACAATGCTTCACAAACATCCTCACACAATTCGGTGCCAAACACTCCACTGTTTTATAAGTACCTAGGTACCTAGTGAGTCCTCAAAGATTTGGCAGTCATTTTTATAGATATAGATATTATATTATTTATTTACTTTTTCATGTTGATTATTTATTTATTCATATTTGTATTGTTATTAATTTATTAATTATTACTTATATTATTAAAACAAGTACTTTTACTGATGCGTATTTTTTAATGAAAGCGTAAATAAATGCTAAATTAATTTACGCTTTCATTTAAAAAATAGGCACTAATTATTAGTTTCTTTTGATTGATTTTGACTTATTTCCACCTAAATCTATTTAGTCGTTACACTGATCGGCATCGGATCATTTTCGGGCGTCTTCCGGACTAGGGTCTAATTAGATGATATTAAATATCAAGGACAAATTTTGTCCCCTACAGTTGCCTAAGAGTGGGCAACTGTAGGGGTAGTGATGAATCGGCCTGGCTCGTGACTTGTAGGTGGTTCTCTATTTCTGATGTTACTCATTAGTTAGTTGCGGAGTAGCCAATTAATACGACGAACTCTCCTCGGGGAACTTCTATAGTGCACCCTACCCTAATTATGCTTTTCCCTTACAATATAAGGTTTGAGGTAACTGTCTAGCAGTGAGGGTTGGTGCGTAGAATAAACTCGTTCTAACGAGGAATAATGATGTACATGAAGAGGGTTGGTTGATTAGCATTATAATTAAATTTGATTTTCCGAAGGGGTTAACATTTCTACTTCTGAGAAGCATTCAAATGCAATAGGTAAGTAATATTCATTTTAGATATCCTGCCCATTGGCAAACATAATAATATTTTCAACAAGTCAGAACAAGGGTTTTGAAGTATAAATGGGTTGTGTGCAACCTTTGCTCCCCTCATACGAAATTGCCCGTATATATTAAGGTCGTAATTCTGTGACGAAACCGAAATTGAAGAGGATATGCAAATTGAGAAGGGAAAAGAGCTGAACCCCATTTAAGTTTGGGAGAAGCCAAGTGTATCTGTCAGATGGCCTAAGGGTCGCTGCCAATCGAGATCTGTTTATCCCGAGGAAACGTTTAGGGGGGAAGAAGCAATCGGTTGTTCCATCCGCTGTGCTGCCAGTTCGCGTCACTTTTGTTCCCGCTTAGCTGAAAAGCCTTTGCAATAAGTTATGCATTCCAGTTTTTAATAAAATGTGGTATTAACAACATGACATGTTGTAAACAACATTACATTGTAATAATCATCAAACAACAGGTTTTTGTTTAATTTGCAGTACTTATATGATAATATCATATAAGTAATATAACATATTATGTTATATTACATTATTACATTGGGTAATATTAGGTATGTCTGTTGCGAGCTTCTCCTTACACCACCGCTTAAAACATTAAATGTATGTAATGTAATACATTTTATTACGCTTGGCTATGAATTCAAGCTATAAGCTATCACCTACTCAAGCTATAACCTACTCTTTAATCCGCTCGCACTGAATGGAGTCCCGATCGCGCAATCTGCATTTTCATTTCATATAACCGCAGTTTCAAACATACGGACTTTTGCCCCAGGAACAACATTCGCAAAATGGCCTCCCCTATCAGCACAGAATGGTTGATAGGGGAGGCCATTTTGCCAAACATGATCTTAAGGCCAACAGGTACCTACCCAAGGAAAATATGCCCCTGTCATAGCTATATGATAACAGTTATCCTATGAGGATAGTTACTAGAGGATTTCTATCGTAAGTAGAGTTGACACCAAATGAGAAGTTATTACCGTGCGTGAAACCCATTTAAAGACGCCGCATTGCCCATTGGGCCCGGGAACCGAACGTCGACTAATACTTTTTTCTGAAAGAACTTCATAATTTGAAGGCATAGCAGTGAGTTTTGGGCTCCTACGGTGTAATACAAATTTCCAGGGCACTTTCGAAAATTTCAACTTTGAATCTGGAGGGAAAAGTGGCTCTACTCTCTCATTGGCTGCTACACGGCCGCCATTTCCGCCGTCACCTCCGGCAGATTCCCGTCGGTCCCTTCTTATGCTAGCGCACTCTGGCGGATTAGTAAAAGTGCCACCGCGGGAAAATTCAAAACGCCAAATATTCACTAGTGATTTCCTCTGCTCAGACACCTAATTTCTCAGTGCTAACTGTACTGAGTACTTTGTTCATTACTAGTTCAACTATGTTCGACCGAATTTTCCCATTTCTCTGACCTAGTTCCTTACACTAAGGTTTATTATTCTTTGATATAGCTTACTTGTTCAGAAACAATAATTGTTTGTTAATTAATTAATTATAATTATAATAATTAATTATTAATTCTGTGTCGATGAAAAAAAAATTTTGGGATTTTTTTTGTTTCATACTTTTTTTGAATTTCACATATTTTTCTTTTTACTTGAAAAATATTTGACCTCCTGGGATCCTTCAATAATCCCATTTATATCCCCATGAAAGCCCTATAGATCGCAACAGTGAAATCGGATCGTTCCGGGACCCCCAAAAATGGATTCTACGTCCAAAAATACTTCGAAAACGCCACCTGACTCAATCCCATAGCCTTCAAAAAACCCTCCCGTAGCCCCATTGCGCCCCACGGGTTTGGGCGATCGGGCTGAAAACCTTGCGGGCACAACTAGATGGTAAACCGAGTATTTTGTAAAATTTCAGATTTTTAAATAAACTCCTAGGTACTGCCCAAAACTGCCCGGACGGCGGACGGTCAATTCGGATTTGGTTCTAGCCCTCTTAAACGGATAATGTCAAATTTTGAGGCCGATCGGAGTCGTCGACCTCCATCGCGAAAACATACACCTGTGTATTATTCCAAGAATAATAAACCAAAATGAGAAAATACGGCACCGAAATTCAATAAAAACACATTTATCTCATTGACCACCACTTGGGCGAAAGCTCGAAACTTGTGGGATTTTTCAAAAAGTGTCCTACGGACTTTTAACCCATGCGGACGTTTACCCCCACCTCGAGATGGGGATCCCCACGAAATCCGTAGGGATCCCCTTCGTTTAAAGATTTTCAAAAACGACACCCCACTCAACCACATACCATAAATCCTTCAAAACCCAACCTATTAGTCTAATAGGTTGGGTTTCTAAGACTAAAGGCTCTTTCTAAGAGCCCCATGGGTTAGGGTGATCGAACTGACCTCTTGGGCACAACTAGATGGAAAGCAGAGCGTAATGTTAACATTTCTGATGTGAACAAACAAAGAAATTCTTGATACAAAACGGGTGGCGGACGGGACATTTTTTTTTTTTTTTTCGGAAACTACACCTCATGAAACCCATAAGTACAAATTTCGGGGATGATCAACACTTCCAACCTCTTTTGCACACGCATAGATGTATTAGGGTAAAAATAATAAACTAAAAGAGAACAAGACATTTTTCTTCTAAATTTCGGCAGCCTTTTAGAATATTACGTTTTCTCATTAAAGCCTGTATCCATATTATCCCTGGAAAATTGTGACCAACCCATTATTCTCGATCCCCGATGGAGGGCTCCCGTAAATAACTCCCAAAGCCGCTATAGGTCCTTCCTTTTATGAAAAATGTAATTATTACTGAGGTAAACCTCCTAGGGAGGGAGATGATACTTTTTTCCTGGGACTATAACGAGACGAAGGGAGAAGACAACTTTATAGGTATGGAAAACATATTAAAAGTGGATGCGAGTGACGATGGGGGAGAGAAAGGAAGGGAAATCTCTCCTCCGTAATAAAACGCACACATGGAACACACCGCTGCACCTGCGAGAGGCAAACGATTTTGGCTTTTATTCTTAGAATGTATTCTAATTGAATTCTAATAGAATATATGCTAATATATTCTAATTGATTATAATCAACGGGAGCGCTACTGTAACAGTTCCGCTCAAAGTCGCAAAATGCAGATAATCTCATGTTACAGTTCCGCGCAAGGAAGGATTGACTGACTTCTGTTACTAATTGATCGGCGATTCCTTTTCTTCTGTGACATGAGCTCTCGCCCTGAGATGTCGTATCGACGTTTGTGCCGTATTTGAGTCGAATCTCATCTATTCCGTAGTGCTCCGGGAGAATTCTGTGTTCCTGAAGAACTGTCTGCTCGTCGATTTTATTATATGTTTGCCGTTTCAATAATTTATCGTCCAACACGTCTTCATTCCAGATGCTGAGCGAGAAGGTAAAGCCTCTGCAGGTACCCATACGAAGGATTTAAATTTCGCGGCGATCGAGTGGTTAAATGTGGTATATCGTGGCGATGTGTGGAAACGATGTGTGCAGCTAGCATTTATATAGACCTCACTGGTAATAATGCTTATCCTACTTGAAGCCTGATGATGTTGCCGCATGTTTCATTCTGAATATCCTCCCCTCTGTGCCAGCCGACAAACTCGTAATGAACTTTCCAGAGTATCTTCGACAACCGCCAATTCCCACCATCACAGGGGGCAGCAGATTCGCTACGCACGACAAGAATTTAATTCAAACGAATCTTTTCATGAACCCTTTTCTACAAATTTATCTTCGGTACATCCCAACATCATCCATTTCATTGAAGCACTGAAGGATACGCAGGTCATGCAAACACTCATCGATCAGCTTATCTTTCATGAGGACTCTCAAAATCTTCCAAAAAAAAAAGTGCGACCCAAAAAGGATTTGATTCAGTCTTGTCTCGACAACTTCAATGAACTGGAAATTGATGGTTTCCCACTGGTTCAAAAGCTCAAGCACTGCGCTCCACGTTGACACTCTGCTTCGTTGCAGTATGGCATTCATGATTTACACGATTTCTTCATTAAAATATTGACAACCTCAGCTTTGGTTTGCGTGGAGCTGTCCACCTACAGAATTTTTTTCATGACGCGGAATGTTAACATTGCGCAATTGCGGAAGTGTTAGGTAGAAAGAGTACTTTGCGCGGAACTGGTATCCACCCTAATCAACGTAATAAGTATTCTAAAATTTGTCCTTGTGGCATCACTTGTGGGTTTTTATTTGTTTAATTTAATAAACGTCTAGGTCGATGGAACTGAGAAGCTGAGAGCTGCAAGGATGATTCTATCAGATAGATTCTGTACTGGGTGCGTCTATGCCAAGTCATCGTCAGTTCACAAATTCTTGGCTGATTTATTCAATGATATATTACAGAACCTAATGCTTCTGTTGCGTTGCGGTAAATTTGAAATGATTTCTAAACCTCACGGTAGTACCAGCGATTCATAAGTCGTGACCATCGTGGAACAATGGGGTGAGCTTAGTAAAGCGATAAGTGAAAGCGAAACTTGCTCGATGAGTATTTGAGTAATAATTTGTATCAAACCCGGCACATAGTCTTGAGTTGCCTGCGGGTTGCGCAGACGCGAATTGATAATGCAAGACGAAGGTTACAACATTCACACCGACTTGATCATAACTAGAAATTTTCACGTAGGGCCATGTAGGATTTTATCTTGGAAGTTCGTTTCACCAAATGAGATAACTGGCTTATCAAAGCTTCAAGTCCATTATCTACCCCGATCAAAACATGTCTTTCAATAAGTAAGAAATGGGTGGGGGCAATAATTATACAGGTACTTACTGCCGAGGGAATAATAATGGGAGGAATGGAATAAATCCATCTTACAGTTAAAGGACTGGGAGAGATAATAGATACCTACTATCTATCTCTCTGAAAATTAAATGTGGTAATTAAAACGCCTAAATTCAGTACGAATGGTTAATATAGCCTAATTATCATGTTGCACTATTTCGACGTAGATAGAAGTAAAACGTAGAACGTAGATAGAAATAACTGTTATTACGTTTGTATAGCACGTTAAAAAGATTTTTGAAACATTTAATGTTTCATCTTGTCGTACTTTTTTGAGATTAAACTGCGTCATTCGATTCTAAGAATAAGAATGAAGCAGATTTCTGTGCGGCATGAGATGACAAAAGATGTGGTTGAATCGAAAGTATAACTTACAATCTAAAAAGAGCCGCAAGCAAAAGCAAAAGCCGTCAAACAGAAAAAAACAAATAATCCATCTCTCTCGTGATCGGGGATTTATTGCAACCAACGCTTAGTTGGCGACAAAACCCATTACAACAAAGTAGCGGTTCATACTGAGATCTGACCGAAAGGCTTTTATCGCTATATAGAGCTCAAAATAATAGAAACAAAAGATAAATCTACACGCGTAAGTTACGCGGCGTAACTGAATCGGCTGAAAGAATCAATACATTAATACACACGTTTGAACTGTTAGCACTTGACAGCTTCTGGTCGTTACTCTAAATACTCCCCAGATCTCTATTTCTCAAGACGAAACTGCAGTTCATTAGAGTGTATCGAGTAAATGGGAATTGTTCCTGTTTCCAACGCTCCCTATTCTTACTTAAGGATTTATTCATCTCCTTGGGAAGTGAGTTACCACCAAGCGCTGGAGCGTAACAACAGATAACAACGGTGCTACTATCAGTTGTTATCTGATGCGCATCTCCATACAAACTCAAAAAAAAAGGTTGCGCTAAAAATTGGATATGGACAGTCCGCTTCAAACGCCAACTTTGAGGCGATTTTGTTTGGGTGATCGGCCGATTAGCTTGCCCAACGCTTTTTTTTACGCCATGTGAACCCATGTGAGCTGTTAACTTTTTTTTAAATTATTATTTACTCAAAAATTATCCAAAGTCCAACTGCACACGGCCATAAAATAGAAACAATATTAATAAGAAAAACTATATTTAATAAAATCGTAACATTTCAGTGAGCTTACTAGTGATTAATAGTGATTTAGATTACTTACTAGTGATTATTCTAGGGTTAAATAATGCAAATTTTGCAAGTAATATATCTACAATTTTTATGAACGAAGTTTTGCTCAGTTGGCACTAACTTCCTCAAACTTCTTGCATGCCTTCTTCGTACACTGCAATATATTAAGGCAAAGTTAGCTTCTCCCTTCGATTTCGATCCCACCACCTTCCTTTTGCCATCAAAACAGTCTCCTAACCCCCTTTCCCCTTCATAACACTCTAACCGAAACCACTCACTATATTTACCCTCAACCAACGTCACCCAACGTTCTGGCCATATTTCATCTTATTAGGACTCAGTTCTCCAACCTTCTTCTCTACCCCTACGCGCTATTGTCACGTGGCGCCAGGCTGAGACCTGCCACAAGTTTCCCACTCCGTACCAACCAACATTAACAATTATTAATGTTTCTCAAGTCCAGGGGGAAAGGGTATGGAAGAAATCACATTATTAACCCGCATAAATTTGGTTTCCGGAATCAGTAATTACGAAACTTAAATCGGGCAGTTAATTGTCGTCGAGAAAGAAAAAAAATGAAAAGTAGGTAGTAAATCTTCAAAAGTTCAACTTCACAAAATTTAATGTAGCCCACGTTTTGGTTTATTATTCTCAAAATAATCAATCAATGCTTTCGCGACGGGGATCATAAGTTTTCATCCGCCTCAATTAATTATTAACCCCTTGCGTAAAATTTGCAGCGTTTTTTAATCTGAAATTCTGACAAAATGCTCGGTTCTCCAGGAAGTTTTGTCCACAAGGTTTTTCGCCCGATTGATCTCCCCTTGGGGCTCTACGCCAAAAAGGGGCTACGGAAGGGGTCTTTGACTGTTTTCGGCTATGATATCGAGTTGGGTGTTGTTTTCGAGGTATTTTTGGACGTAGAATCCATTTCCGGGCGTCACGGAACCATTCCATTTTACTTTGGAAGTCGATTGGGCTATAAACTGGGCTTTTGAAGGATGTGAAGAAGTCTAATGAGGTGTCGTTTTCAAGTAATTTTGAACGCAATTTTCCATGTCTTGTCTATCCGACCAAACACCGTACAAGAGAAAAAAAGGTATCAATACCTTTATGTCAATTGACATAATAATAAAATGTCTATAACTGTTTTCTATTCTTTTTTTAATAATATGTGAATTATATCAATAATTGATTAATATTAATATTAATATTTATTGATATTAATTATTAATAGGTAGGTATGTAAAAAATGTGTAAAAAATGTGTAAATAGGTACCTATGTATAATATATACATATATAAATGTGTAAAATTGACATTTTTATGGTTTTGAAGTTTTATGTCAAGGAATAATAATTATTATTATTCCTTGAATTATAATTATTATAATTGATAATTATCAACCGTTGTGTAAAATTTGCAGCGTTGTATTGATATACTATTAGATTCTACTCAATGTATAGAAAAAACCTAGCAACGCTTGCATACGAGTCGGCAACACATTTTATGTCTTTAGTTTAGTGGTTGCTAGGGACCCAACCGTAACGCTTTTTTTTAACACGTAACACTTAACGCTTTTTTCGTTTGTGTGCCAAAGTAAAGACACAAAATGTCAAAATTGATATTATCTATCTACTTATAAGCGTTATGGATTGCCTTATCGCAGTTACGGCATGTCCATATAAATCATGGCATTATTCATAGGGGGTGGGAGAGCTGGGTGATAAATCGTTTTCGTTTTGTTTTAAATTCAACAGTTTGACTGATGCGTTGAGACGGTGAACGCACAAGTGCGTGCTACGATAGTTAGGTATGACTTACACGCTTGAATCTAACAAGGGAAAATAAGAATGAGCATTGAAATATATTTTTTAGGGTTTAAGTAATACAGTGATTACTGATAGCTGAAAGTATATTAAGAAGAATCCAAGAAGGAAGAAGAGGGATCAATTTGGAGTATATGAAAGTATATTAAGATGAATCCAAGAAGGAAGAAGAGGGATCAATTTGGAGTATAGCAGCGGCCCTATTTGAAATTGTTGGGACACATTTATCAACATCAATACCATAAATTATTGTTGAATACCTACTCAAAAACCCTCTCACTTCGCATCGGAATATTAACTAAGACATCATTTGACCTCCCCTATGAAATTATGATGAGCTGTAATTGCAATTTATATACAGTTCAGGTAACTTCAAAGGGGTTTCTGAGAATTAACTCCGCCTTCATCCCCTAAAGCCAATCCTGTTTTAGGTGCGCCACGCGCACAAGGCCGGCGGGATTAGGCGAGCACACCTGAAGGTTTTGGCATCAAACATTTAAATGAAACTCACGGGACGAAGTCTAACACTAATTATCAGCGCGTTAAAGCGGCAGGGTTGATTTGTTTGATGAATAACTAAGTAATATGAACGGAATATGGAAGATCTAAACTCCGATTATTCTTTTGCAAATAAATCAAAGAACGGCAGGAGGTCAGATTAGAATTGATGGCAATCCCCTATCAGTACTAACGCTGTTTTTTTAAATTTTTTTTATTTAAAATAATTGTGATAAAGATTAAATCATAGTATAAATTTTATACTATGGCAGTGGTTTTAATTTACAGAATCAAAGTTTTGCACAATGCATACAAAAGAACCATAAACCCCTGTGGGTCCGAGAACGCTGTAATACTAGTTGTCAGAGAGGAACAAATTATACCTGTATCCGGCTCTAGCTCTTTCGTTAGTAGGGTCAAAGAAGGGCTCATTCAGGTAATTTCTTTAAATTAACCTTTCTGATGATAGTATTATTTTTTGTCTTCATACTTAAAAAAGCTATACGCGAAATTTTATATTAAATCTACCTCTAAAATTCATTTATGAATTTATTTCAATGGAAACTATTGAAATGAACCTCATAAATGGTTGATGGCGGTAAGTTCAATTCATTTGGAATACCCATAAAATTTAATCTGCTCAAGGCCTAAAAATAACTACGGTCAATATAAGCATAGCACTAAGCACTTTTGAGTTCACTTCCTCCGCGAATATGGCCAATTGTGCAATATTATTCGTCGTCACTGTGCTGGTGGTGTTGGGAGGCCAGGCCAAGGTAAGCTGAGTCGTTTGAGGATCATAGACAGCATTGATTCATTCATTCTCGAGAAAGTCGAGAAACGCTCATGTAAAGGCGAATACGCCTAACGTTGCCGTTCTCGTGTGTGATCTCAGTGCCCAAGCGGGGCGCGTTTCTGTTCTCATGTGTGATCTCAGTCCCGTTGCGTGTGATCTCAAATTAATTGTACAACGAATATCAAAGAAAATGGTGTTACCTTAACAATATGTCGACTCCTGGGACTCCTCTCAGTAGCTTCATAATAATAATTATTATTATTATCGATAATTATTATCGAATTATTCGATTTTTCGCGTCCAGCCACGACCGCTCGACACCCAGGGTATGGGCGCCAGATCCCGGGTCTACGTAGTGATGCTGGTGGTTCACAGTTTTATGGACAACACCTTGAGCCGCTAAACAGCCCATTCGTCAGAATGAATTTCCGAGCCACCAGCACATACCACAATTATTGCTTTGAGACCTACCTATTGCCTTCCTTCACCTTTGGAATGCGCCCTGGCAGAGAACTGAAAACAAGACACATAATAAACATCACCGAGATCACGAGAGATCACACTGACCTCGACCGCCGCGTGAGATCGCACACGAGAACGGCACCCGCCTAACATACAACATATTGTACCAATAGTGTGCACTATTGTGCACACGGCACGTTGGTATACTATAACCTGCACCAATATGCCCTTCCCTCTTCTAAGCACATTAAATTTTGTTTGCTCAAGAAAACCTGTCATCAGCTGTCATAGCCCATTTTTCTCTGCTCTTAACTTCAACAGACAGAGGTTGCGGAGGGCTCGATTTCTATGAAATTTCGTAAGGAAGTCTGGTTTGATATGAAGAAGAGGTTTCTTTTTGGGAATTCGAAAGACTAACAATTTTAGTAAAAAACTAATAATGGAATGGAATAATTACTTTTTTTATAACGAAAGGGAATTGATAATATTCCAAATGATTGAATTTCTTAATAGGTATGAATTTGCTCA
This sequence comes from Pilophorus perplexus, assembly GCA_955831195.1. Classification (NCBI taxonomy): domain Eukaryota; kingdom Metazoa; phylum Arthropoda; class Insecta; order Hemiptera; family Miridae; genus Pilophorus; species Pilophorus perplexus. Next base: position 11,632,391 of record OY037010.1, on the reverse strand, counting down.
GAGATTTTCACCTCAACAATCGCAAAACAATATTATTGTATTAGTAGTAGAGCAAAGTGAGACCCCTCTCCTCTTGTCCACTTGTAATACCATGGTACCTGCAGTTACTAGGTCCTAGTAACACTACCTATAGTACCTACGAATAAAACGGTGGACATAAATGGTGTCTTGCAGTTTTATTTTCAAAAACTACTTGACTCAGTTCACAAACAAAATGCAGATTAATGCCGATGATGAAAGTGATGGTTTAGCGAACAACATACCTAATATCGTGATAACACCAATTGCCAAATGATATAACAACGCGTATTTTTCTATAGGCGACCACTTTTGAATCAAGACAGACTGCATATGCTCACACATAATATGTGTTTCTACTTCAAAGATCACGTCGTTCTTTTGGTTTATTATTCTTGGAATAATACACCGGTATGATATACATATTATGTATAGAATAATACACTTTTTTTTTAATTTAAATTTTTATTTTTTCATTTATTCAGTTCTCATTATCCTTTTTCCTCAGTTTTTTATTTGCGCACAAAAACTATTTTTTTATTTTTTTATTTTTACTTTCAACACTTATTTTTATTATTTATTTACTTTATTTCTTTATTTAAAACACTTTCTATTTTTTAATCTTATTTTAAATTTATTTTAACCAACATTCAACCTTTTCTCCTACCTACCTTCTTTCACCACCTACCTTCCTACCAGTCAGTTTTCCCACTCCTCACCAGTTCCCGTGATGTCTTCCACAACATACTCTGAAGACAACATTCTGGAAGCCACCGCGAGAGCCAGATACTGATGACGACTGAATGTCGAAAATTTTATCGTAAGGTAGTAAACAAAGTTTTTCAATGTTCTTATCCATTTGATACGAATAATACACTTGAATACACCTGTTTTCGCGACGGGAGTCGACGACTCGGATCGGCCTCAAAATTTGACATTATCGTTTCAAGAGGTCTAGATTCCAAATCCGAAATGACCGTCCGCCGTCCGGGCCGGTTTGGGCAGTAGGAATTTTATTAAAATCTGAAATTTTGACACAATACTCGGTTTACCATTTATTTGTGCCCGCATGATTTTCAGCCCGATCGCCCAAACCCGTGGGGCGCTATGGGGCTACGAGAGGTTTTTTTTTTAGGCTTTTAGCTATGGGATCGAGTTAGGTGTCGTTTTCGAAGTATTTTTGGACGTAGAATCCATTTTTTGGGGTCCCGCAACGATCCGATTTCACTGTTGCGATCTAGGGCTTTCATGGGGCTACAAATGAGATTAAATCTCAAAAAATGTTTATGGATCCCAGGAGGTCAAATATTTTTCAAGTAAAAAACAAAAACAAATTCATTGACAAAATTAAATTTCTGCACAAGTAACCTATATCAAATAATAATAAACCCTTGTGTAAAATTTGCAGCGTTTTTCTTTGTGACTACCCACGGACCCGTCCACTGGGATTACAGTTTCAGGCATCTGCCCCGTCTGTCTTTTGGCAACTGGTGTTATCACGATTGACCCCACGTTAAGTTATTCAGTTGTGACAGTTGATTTTTTGGTCTTCAACCAGAATCAAATCCATTCTGGGCGATGAAACCCGAAATTCTCATTCCCCAAGCAGCTAGTAAATAAAAGTTATATTTTAATGTTCGTATACGAACCACATTAAAATTGTCTCTTTTGCAATTTAGGCACAGCTTGGTGATTATCTGCCAAAAAGTGAATTTCCTGAGGTCAGTAAGGAACTAATAGAGTTCTTAAAGGAAGAAGGATACAATCCAAATAGCTATCCGGGCACAATAACATCTGTGTTGAAGGTAACTCATTATTGCATTTCACATAATATATAGTATTCCGATATAATGAAATTGGATATCTGGCGGATAATAGAGAGTTCCTAAAGAAACATCCGAGATACGTTGACCGTTAATTTTCATCGCCGTAATGGATTTGTCTAGGGAGAATCAAAGAAAAGCTAACTTCACATAACATAGGCTATAGGTAATGAAAATAAATATTTTTTATTTATTCATTTAGGTATTTTATATTTTATTTTATTATTCATTTATTTTTTAATTTATTTTTTCATGAATTATGTTCATGTCAAACAAAAAACGACACCTATTATGTCACACAGTTTCAAGTTTCCCAATTGTCCATCGCTTCTACGGAGAGAGAACCATCAGATTCTGGTAAGTTTGGTGCATTGTTACGCGCCTCCATGTTTGCTTGCATATTCAAATGGATGTGTTCAGGGGTGCAGCCACGGAATAGAAAGCCTTTCTATTCCGAGGGTGCAGCCTTTATCAAATCCAACCGAGGGCGAAACTTCCAAGGCGCGAATAGCCAAGTTTCTAGGTGATCACCAGAAATGAAAACTTTATACCTAATATAAACACAATCTTATGTTTTGGTATTGGCAAATTACTGGACTAACTGAATTAATCTTGAAGCCATACCAACTCTAACCTGTTTTTAAACCTGGAAACAGTTTATAGCGAAGCGCCGAGTTTTACATGAATATGTCTTATGGCTGGGAATAATCAGAAATTTCGTTCGCGAAAATAATATTATGTTACCATCAAATGTGATCATGTATTATGTTTCAAAACTTGTCCCTAGTTACAGGGAATTCCTAATGATATCCAGCAAGCGTTAAAAAAAATTGGCGCGCGAAAACTTCGAAGATTTACCTATGCTAATAAGCAATTTATGGACAAAATGATCGATCAGAAATTCGTTCCTCAGATTAGTTCCAAATAGCGTGCAATATTGGGCTGCGAGAAAAAAATCATGTCTGCAATAATTTGACAACTAGAAAGCCTACTATCTGTCTTATTTTGAGTTTCGACGAATACAGTTGGTCCTATTTGTTGCGATTGATTTATCGAGTAGGAATGAGATGCGAATGGGCCTATTATCGGGCCGTATACTGTATACTGTAACAGGCCTATAATAGGCCTGTTACAGTATACAGTATACGGCCCGACCTGCCTGTAGTGTGCGCTTACCTATATACTCCTATTCGCTTCTCTTGAGGCAACTTGCAAATCTTGCGCGTCCACGAATCGATTTAACAGCGTTGGATCAACAATTTGTATCCGTGGGTTGTAAACGTTTTAAGCTAAAATAAGGACGAGCAATTCATTCTGGAAGAGTTTTAAGTACTCTTGTGTGCCATGTATGTTATCAAGTACGTAAGTGAAACGAACTAGTATCACACAAAATCACTGCTTTTGTAAGATAGATGCGGCGAAATAGTGGGAATCCATCCTATATAAAGACGATTTCAGACGAAGTAGTCTATTTCCACGATAAATAAAATAACAACTTGTAGACGCGTTTCGGTTTACTAAACCATCTGTATTGTACTGATGATGGTTTAGTAAACCGAAACGCGTCTACAAGTTGTTATTTTATTTATCGTGGAAATAGACTACTTCGTCTGAAATCGTCTTTTTTTTTTATCACTGCTTTTTCTTTTAACAAAACAATTTTTTGAACGAGCCAATTATTGTGCTCTCGTATCATTACACTCAGTCCTACAACTACATCAACGCTTCACTTTAACACATTGTGATGGACGTGGCGTTTGGAACACCTGCTTAGTGTCAAAAGCCATATAATATATTGTTAGGACTTCGCTAAAATAGACAGCACTTGAGGAACACCGAAACTAGAATGAAATATATTTTTCAAAAAACGTATCTAACTACGAGAACTCATATGACGCTCATCAACCGGAGGATCCCATCAATATATTATATAAATACATTCATGTCACGATGTACCTTCCAGCGTGAAGCGATGATACTAAGTCTTGTTTCATGAATTTATTGAGAACATCTATTTCAGGTCAAATTAGATACGGATGAGGACAAATACTCTGTCAATTTTGAATCTGTAGATAAAAGGCAATGTCAAGCGAATGTCATAAAAAATAATCGTCTTGAGCGAGCGTCACGCACAATCGATTTTGAATGTTCCCAGCCAAAATCGGTAAGGTAACATAAACATACTCCAATAATATAATATGTAGAATATATTATATTCTATTGTAATATTATTATGTATATTTAATATTATGTATTATATTATAATATTGCATGTACATAATAATGTCACGTTCACTTGTTGTAATTCCACTACGTTTATTTTAAAATTTCAGGGTTCTACTGTTGACGTCAAGGTAGGTATTACATATTGCGGACAATAGGAATTATTTGGTAACTTCTATTGTTCTATATTCTACACTGCGATGCATAATATTGAGTGAACATAATATTGTCACGTTTATTTTATTTTTTAATTCCACGGCGTTTATTTCTAAAGCCTCTTGGGCCTCACGATCCTCATGGGCCTCACGGGCCTCATGATCCTCATGGGCCCCACGGACCTCAAGATCCTCATGGGCCTCACGATCCTCATGGGCCTCACGGACCTCAAGATCCTCATGGGCCTCACGATCCTCATGGGCCTCACGATCCTCATGGGCCCCACGGACCTCAAGATCCTCATGGGCCCCACGGACCTCAAGATCCTCATGGGCCTCACGATCCTCATGGGCCTCACGGACCTCACGATCCTCATGGGCCTCACGGACCTCATGATCCTCATGGGCCTCACGGACCTCATGATCCTCATGGGCCTCCCGGGACCAACCAGGTAGGTATTACTCCTGGATAGCAGGAATTAATTGATAAGTTCTGTAGTTCTATATTCTACTTCGTGAATATACAAATACTAGATAATTACAAATACTAGATAGTGAATATTAGATATAGTATGATTTATTTATTGAGTGTTGTTAACATAACATCATGATGATATCAATGATATCATCATGATGTTATGTTATGTATGTGTTGTGTTATGTATGTATACATATTATGTATGTGCCAAATATTGGCACGTTTAACTTTTTCTTCTAATTTCACGTTAACTTTTAAAGGCTCCTCTCGGGTTTCTAAATTTTCTCCAGAACAGCAACATAGGTGAAATTAATAGATACGTTCTGTAGTTCTATATTCTACTTCGTGAATATATGAATATTATACAATATTGAGTGAACACGTTTAATATTTTTTTCTAATTTCACGTATGTAGGGAACTCTACATCATTCTATCGATTTCCTTCCCGCCTACGCCGGCTGCCGCCCACGCGAGTTCACTTGATCAGTGCGTGAGGCGTCGTTCTCCCGAGATCGGCTCAGCTACAGCTGACTCGGGAGGCCGCCTAAAATCCACAGTCCTTAGCTCACATAGCCCATTTTTCTCGCTATCGCATTACTTACCAGACGACATGCCTCGACGTGACGGAGCATCTTCCGACGATCCGGGAGCCTCCCTCGACTCCTCGTGTGAGGTGTCCGAGGAAGAAACAACCTGCACGCCCGACGAGGACGGCTGCCACGGCGCCCATACTTGACGCGTCAAGATAGAAGCCTGCAAAACCGTCGCCGGTAAGACTAATGGCGTTTATCAGGAGTCCATACTCGACGCGTCGAGATTGGAAGCTTGAGAACCGTCTTCTGGTACACTCGCGGCTGCAGGAAACGATACCCTCCCCCACTCCTTCTGGTAATCTGGCTGGTAATCTGGCAGATCTAGGGACTAGCGACTCCTCGGGAAATCCTGGGGAAACCAGGTTCCCCTGCACAGCGCCGGAAAAACCTCACTGACGCTGATCACGCCAAAGTTTCAAGCCTCTGAGGATTGTCCTCCCGTACTCCCTCTGGCCTCCTCCACAAACACTGGGGGCGTAACCACAGACGCTGTGCTGGATGCAGTCCGCCACTCACACCACCTAAGTAATAACCAATAGACCTTTTTCGGGACGCTAGCATCGGAACGCTGTTTACCAATTTTCAACCTTCTCCTTGTCAGGTTAGTGAGAACTTGGTGAGAAGCTGTCAAGCTGTATGTCATACAACTCACAGCTTGTACATTGTAGTACTACACGTGTCTTACTAGTTAATATTTTCGGAGTTTCGGTTAATTATTCTTGGAATAATACACCTATGTAATAGCAACAGAAGTCGAAAATTATGATCAGCCTCAAAATTTGACATTATCCGTTCCAAGACACGTACCTAGATACCAAAAACGACATGTCTGTCCGCCGTCCGAGCCGTTTTGCAAAAAGGCAGTAAGAATTTTTTTTAACTCTGAAATTTTGACAAAGTACCTACTCAGTTTACCATCTAGCTGTGCCCACCAGGTTTTCAGCTCAATCGCCCAAACCCGTAGGGCTCTGTGGGACTAAAAAAGGGCGACGGGAGGGCTTTTTTGAAGGGTTTTGGCTATAGTATTTAGTTAGATCTCGTTTTCGAAGTATTTTTGGACGTAGAATCTTTGGGGGGGGGGGGGGGGACGATCCAGGACCTATGGAGCTTTCATGGGGCTGTACCTAAATGGGATTTTGGAAGGATCCCAGGAGGTCAAATAAGGTGTGGGTTTCCAAGTAATTTTGGACGCAAAATCCGTTTTTCGAGGTCCCACATCTTACCAAACATCTCACAGGAGAAAAAAGTTTTATTTATTGACATTTTTATGTCTTTACTTTGGCACACAACCGAAAAAAGCGTTACCGAAACCCTTGGCAATCCACCGATGATTAGTACAACAGAAACAGGGCAACTAAGCAGATTAAATCTAATAAATAAATTAAATCCAATAAATTTTATTGGGTTGTACGTTTTGAGATGGGTACGCGGAACACTCCCAAACTTTCACTTTCACCATCACGAGTAGATTCTTTTGCTAACCCAAATTCGGCCAGAAAAGAAATTTCCGAAATTCCCATTGCAGATAAAGTTCTAAAATTTAGAACATATTTAATATGGTTCGGCATGCTAGGTAGGAAAAATTAGTTCAATACTTCAGCATGACCAGCATTAAATGCTGGTCATGCTGAAGTATTGAACTAATTTTTCCTATTTATGTATACATAAATTTTATGTATACATAAATATCATTCCAACTATTTTGAAACGTCACGTGCATTCTGCATCGGCTTTCAAGTGACTATCACCTCAATGGTGCCTTAAAGTACATTAGAGGAATCTAGTTATTTAATAAATAATATTTATATTAATGCTATTTACTAACTTCAGCATACATAATATGTCAAATTCAACATCTGACATTTTCTGTACAGGGTTACTTAGGCCAAGGATCCTCACTGAACGAATTGGATTACACCGCAGGCGGTGGCTTACCTTCAGCACTACCGGTAAGTTGCCCCTGGTGTATTAATATGACAAATACATTAAACTGGCAGTTCGAAACTAATTTCCTGTTCAAGTCATCGACTTGTTCAATATCGCTTTCAAGGGTACAGGCAGCGCCAGTAGAGCCTGTAAGTCATCCTCATGCCTGTAGTTCACAATATTTTTGCTATTCTTGTGGCATCTACGATCCTATCTAAGATCCAGATACTAACTAACCATCTGAGGAGAAAGAGGGGGCTCTATCTCCAGTTTGCATAATATGCAGTAGAGTATATTATACATTTTGTTTGACAATTCCACCCACGAGGGTGGAGTCAGAGAGAGCATTCTCTACAGCTGGGTAACTATTTCTGCATTAGCTCTGATCAAATTTGGGTAAGAGGAAGTCTTAACTAACTGAGCTTCATGTGGTCTTTCTTTCAGCAATTTCCCCCTTCTGATGGCACACCCACCCAGCTGCAGAGTGGCTCCATCTCGCTCCCTTAATGCATTTAGTTTCTAATATTCGTTTAAATATTTTTGAATATATGTATGTACCTACCTACCTAAGTTATCGCAACGGAGTCAAAAATTCTTATCAGCCTCAAAATTTGACATTATAGGTACGTTTCAGAATGTCTTGATTCCAAAAACAGAATGTTCATCCGTCGTCCGTGCAGTTTGGGGCAGATGGAATGATTTTTTTTAATCTGAACTTTTAACAAACTATTCAGTTTACCATCTAGTTGTGCCCACAAGGTTTTCAGCCCGATCACCCCAACCCGTGGGGCGCTATGGGGCTAAAATGGGGAGGGGGTAGAGTTAAGTGTCGTTTTCGAAGTATTTTTGGACCTAGAATCCTTTTTTTGGGGACGATCCAGGACATATGGAGCTTTCAGGGGACTATTATAGTATAATACCTAATGGGATATTTGAAGGATCCCAGGAGGTCAAATAAGGTGTGGTTTTCCAAGTAATTTTGGACGCAAAATCGTTTTTCGAGGTCCCACATCATACGAAACATCTCACAGAAAAAAAAAAGTTTTGTTTATTTATTTATTTTATTTTTATTTTTTGTATTTTCTTAATGACACAGAATTAAGCAGATTTATTGGGTTATGCGTTTTAAGGTGGGTACGCTGAACTCTCCCCTTTCACCGTCACGACTAGATTCTTTCTAACCCAAATTAGCCCAGAAAAGAAATTTCTGGAAGTTGCAGATGAAGTTTTAAATATGGTTCGGCAGGCTAGGTAGTGAAATTAGTTCAATACTTCAGTATGACCAGCAGTTATATAAATATCGTTCCAACTATTTTGAAACGTCACGTGCATTCTGCATCAGCTTTCAAATGACCATCACCTCAATGGTGCCTTAAAGTACATTAGAGGAATCTAGTTATTTAATAAAATTTATTAAATAACTAGATTCCTAAATAAGTAAATAGCATTAATATAAATATTATTTAATAATATTTATATTAATGCTATTTACTTACCCCAGCATATATAATATGTCAAATTCAATTCTGACATCACTTTTCTGTACAGAGTAACTTCGGCCAAAGATCCTCACTGAACGAATTGGATTACACCGTAAATGCGAATGGAGTAGGCAGTGGCAGTGGCCTTGGAGGTGACTTACCGGTAAGTTGCCACTGGTGTATTAATATGACAAATACATTAAACTGGCAGTTCGAAACTAATTTCCTGTTCAAGTCAACGACTTGTTCAATACCGCGTTCAAGGGTACCAGCAGCACCAGTAATGCAATTTTTTTTTTTTCTAGCTCCCTTACAGATTACCTAATAATTTGTGCACGGTGAGTATCGGAAACGTGAAACATCCGATCCAACGGAATATCCTTCAATTCCAATGCAACTTGCTATTGCGATAATATCAGTAGGACAAGTAAACCATTCGAAAACGCTTCAACTATGACATGGATGTACCCATCCGTCTAATCACTAATTTGGCCCAAAGTAACATTTCCTTAGAACAGAATTATTTGAAAATAAAATTTAATGGCAAAAACAATCAGACTCCCATTTTTACCCTCGTCATCATTTAATAGTTTGAACCAACTCGTTTATAATTTGCTTTTGGTATATTATTCTTGGAACAGTAGAGCGACGGAGGTCAGAAATTCGGATCGGCCTCAAAATTTGACATTATACGCTTAGATGTCAGGATTCCAAAAACGAATTGTCCGAACGACTTCCGAGCCGTTTTGGGCAGTAGGATTTTTTTTTTTTACTACTCTGAAATTTTGACAAACTATTCGGTTTATCATCTAGTTGTGCCCTCAAGGCTTTCGGTCTAATCACCCGAACCCGTGGGTGCGGCATGGGGCTAAAATGGGGCTATGGAAGGGATTTTTTGACGGTTTTTTGGCTATGGGATCGAGTTAGGTGTCGTTTTCGAAGTATTTTGGGGCGTAGAATCTATTTTTTGAGATCCCAGAACGATTCGATTTCACCGTGGGGATCTATGGGGCTTTCTTGGGCCTACAATTTCCCAATAATAATCCCTTATTGAAGGATCCCAGGAGGTCAAATAAGGGGCCAAAATTACGAGTAATTTTGGATGCATAATCCATTTTTTTGAGGTCCCACGTTTTGTCGCAATTATTTAATTGCGTGGCAATCGTGGGAACTCCTCTTCCCCCGTCGGCGACACGGCCTTACCGTTCGAATTTCGTCTATAGTCCCTATAGGGGACCTAATTAGATTCACCCATTAACATTTATTGTCCACCATATCACTGCTCATATCTGTCATTATGTCCAGGCACAGTGATTTCAATGAGATCAATCCCGTCGGCCAGGGCTCCATTACCAACAATTCGCTTGTGGAAGCTGAATCGGCCGGAATGATCTCGACGCACTGGTTCGTTGCCCAGGACTCCATTGATGCCACTTCAACTGTGGAAGCTGGGAAATCGATCCCGTGTGAGACCGGGTCAGCTGGCCAGGCCACCTCTAGTGACAACTCACTTGAGATAGCTGCAACAGCTGTTCCCGGTTCAACATTGAGCCCTGGGCAAAAAAATGCTGGCCGCGGCATATCTTCCCCTCGGGTCCCTCTTGAAGACTCTGCATTACCACAGTACCTTGACATGTCAAGTATGCCTGGTGTATGCGAGTCTTCCCATACGGTGGCTGCATCTTCTTCTAGACCTGCAGACTACGTCAATTCGTATGAAGCCCTGGTAAGAAATGTTCCCACACTCCCTTCATCTTCCGCCACAACAAACAGCGGCGAAATCGTGGATTCACGCCACAGGCCTTCCGCTAACTATACCTACAACACATAAATTAGTGAATCTAAATTCCAATTTAGAAACACAACTTCATGTAGGTAGGTAGGTAGGTACACACCCATCACCAGCTGTATGGGGTGTCCCACAATAATTAATAATAATTGTGCACAATCTACATGTAAGTCTACTTATTACGTCCTAAAATTTTTGTACCAAAAAGTGGTGTTGCTTGACTGTACCGTTGCTACTTCCGGTTGGACTATTTCATCATAATCTTCATTTCTGTTTTCAACCCCTCTACTCTGACGCAAGGCATATTGGAAAATGCACTCCGGAGCTTTGCACAACACCCCTTTTAACGGATTGGAACCCCTCAAGCCCTGCAATGAGGGTCAACCTCTTTCAATTCTTGAATCTTTAACAAGAGCGTGCGACTTTTGTCGTGTCACATAGAAAAAAAGGGGTGACCAAGGATTAAGGGAGGGAGAATTTAATGCAAAGATGGGTCTTAGTTCTGAGTTTGGGAGAGAGGATATTGCACAACTGCGTGGTTAATTCCATGTGGCGATAAGGAGGAAGCTGACGGCTTTCAATGTTACGCTTTTCTTCAAGCTAAGGGTGAATTTAATTAATGACATGAATCCCATATGCTACAGATTAACTTGGAGAGCAACTATGGCGCTAATCGAAATAAAAAATTGAATTTGAACGAATTTGAAGGAAAGCGTCGAGTATATTACCTTTTATTTGAACAGTTTATGTCATTTTGTATTAGACTCCATCGCCTCAATGTTCGCCTCAATTCCCTGATCTTCGTACAATACAATATGTTCAATGCAGCACCATAATCATTCTTTTTATTCACCTGAAAAAAGGTTTATTGGTTTATTAGGTAAAAGTGAAGCCAGTTATTGTGGCCGCTGAGGGCTGTAAAGTGATTATGTTTGAAGTTGATCTCGAAAAAGAAAACCACCAAAATCTAGATTTTCGAACCAAATGTTTCGTGTCTATAGACCAATTATAATTGTGAATTCTGGTCGTTTGCAAAATTTGAAGTAATATCTAATCGTAGAAAGTTCTTTCGGGGTTTAGAAATTTTAGGTTTTTTTAACGGATAACCTCCAGCAGGAGGCTGAGGACCGCCCTGTTTGGAGGAAAACCTCGGTGGAAAAGTGCGTCTTCAGTGCCCTGCAATGCTCCCCCAAAGCTTTATGGCGCCAATTTTTCCCTTCTATCTCATCTCGAGCCTTCCCTTTTTCTAGTCCAACGTGGAAGGAATATCGTCGGGAGCCCATTTCCCCCATGACAAGGGGGCGGGAAGCGCAATTTCTCTACTTGATCGAGATGTTTTATTCCCGTGTCCCACTTTTATTACTCCCCGCCACTCCTTCCATTTTCTACACTATCCAACGAGGCTCCGGCTTTTCATGCAAGGCGTACTGCCTACCAATAACTTACAAGTGGAAAAGATAAACTGCTGTACATTGTCAGCGTTGCCCCACACCCATTGACGTTCTCTTTTGGAAATCCCTTATGGCCTACAACGGAGGACTCGCACGCACCAAAAGGAATAGGACAAATATAAAGCAGTAAATAAATTGTTCTGTGAATAATAGTACAGGGAGGACATTCTAACTGAGAACGAGTTTCCAAATATACCGATCTCCCTCTCGGATCAGGGAGGCAATCTTTACCTTGCAAGTAGCTTGAAATATCTATATCAACTCGTTCATCATAGCACCCAATTCTACCAGGGGGGTAGTTAAAATAATACAGGAAAATGGGAAATTCTGCCCTTTTACCGAAATTACTCTTTTAATATTCCACCGAGTTTGATAAAATATTTGCTTAACCAAACATTGGTACAGTTAGGAATGACAGTTTTCTGATGGTGGGTCGAGGTTTCCATTTAGAGGTGTGCCGAGATGAATTCAATCAATGAGTTTGGTTAGGGAGAGAGAACGACTCCTCTGCTGAATACTAAATTGTTTATTCAGGTAAACAATTATAGCGTGGGGACCGGTTTCGAGCTGAAGTTCTGAACTGATTGTACGTTCAACCACCTCAAGTCACTCTGGGCTGTAGATGAGCTTAGTTGCTTACCTGAATAAACAATTTAGTGTTCAGCAGAGGAGTCGTTCTCTCTCCCTAACCAAACTCATTGGATTAGACCTCTGCACCATCGGCAAACAACCACTTTATGAATTCAATCGTCCAGAGCAGCACTGAACAACGCCCACAAACTGGATGGATAATCCGGCGGTCTGGAGGTAAGTATGTATGTCCATGAGACGTGTTATGTATTTATGTATTATGCTGTTATAACAGCATAATATGCCGCATATTATGCGGCATGATCTTCCCAAATCACCGTCGGCAACGATTTTTCTTCGCCTTCAATGGAATGGAATCATCATTAAAGATCAAACTTTGTAAGGTAAGTATGTATGTCCATAAGACGTGTTATGTATTTATGTATTATGCTGTTATAACAGCATAATATGCCGCATATTATGCGGCATGATCTTCCCAAATCACCGTCGGCAACGATTTTTCTTCGCCTTCAATGGAATGGAATCATCATTAAAGATCAAACTTTGATAGAATCAACAAGATGGTTCCAATTTCCAAAAACAGGCGAGCTGGGTGCTATCTACTAGGAAGTGCTTCCTATCATATTTGAATTAGGTAGCATGAGGTGAGTGATGATAGTGACATTTTCTGTTTCAAGTTTATTTTTAACTCATAGAATTTTAACTTAAAGGTGTAGGACGATTCAACTTCAATTACTTAGTTTTTCGAGACAACTACTGTGGGAACAGAAAGTTGTTTTCCGTCTTCCACTGGGTGATCCTTTTGTACCATGTTCAGTTCAACATGCTCTTGTCCCCCTTAATGGGGCCGATACAAAAGATATCCTCCTTCATTTTATTTTTGGAACACGAACTAATCGTCGGGTGTACTATAGTTACATAGGAGACTCCAGGCTGTTATTAATTCCCCAACTTGAAGACCATATTAATGAGGGAGTTTGCCGTGAGGGAAAGCAGTTAAGTCTGAAGGTGATTATCCTCAGTTGTGTCAGCCGGGGACGATTTTGTCCAAGGGAGGAATACGGGAAGATGGGACCTGGCTGGAGAAAAAACCCAAAATTTCAGGTAATTATAAACTTGCTCATGTTCGGGGGTTCTCTCCAAGTGATTATCACGCGAGATGCACTCAATTCCAAGGATTGAGAGGGCTTCTTTTTTTTCTTCTTTTTCTTCATCAACTTTGCATAACTATCTTTTAAATTGTCCTCGGCCTCAGCATTCTTTACTCAGTAGGAACTATAATAATTATTGAGCACAAAAAAACTCTTCAAACAGAATCAACAATAATTGTAAATGTTATAAGATTCCTTCAATTTACTCAAGTATCGTTTCAAGTGTTATTTCAATGGAACTATACGATTTATTCTGGGCGTATAAGAATTATGAAAACGCTGGGAATTGAATTGCCTTTCTTGCCTAGTATTTTGTGAGGGGCGGCTGAGACTTCGGAGTTTTCCATCACAATGTTTTTCGGGTTTCATACACACCCCTCCCGGTGGCTTTAAGGCACCCAAATTCGAGTCGTTTTTTGTTATAACACCCCCCCCCCCCCCCCCCAACTCGATTTTGACTTTCATTCACACTCCTCCCGATGGCTTTAACGCACCCAAAGCCAACCAAAATCGCGTGGGGGGGGGGGGGGGTGTATAACGGAAAAGTACCAAATATTCCCTATTCATCACAAGGCCCATAAATGTATTACATAATTTGTTTCTATTTTACCACCGGTGGTTCGTAAAATTTATAATAATTTCTCATTTAAAGTTAAAAAGTTTCAAAAGAGGAAAGCACCAAAGAGATTGTGACTCAGCAAGAAGAAAAAGGATTAGTTTTGGAGGAGGACGTTGAGACAAACCCTGTGAGTAACTGCCTCCCATTAGGGGAAAGACGTCTGGTCTTTGGGTGGGGGAATACCAGGCTTTGGAAAATGGAGTCATCTATCCAATCGGATGGAATTTAAATAGAGATGGATGGTATCGTGTTTAGCTTTTCTGGAGTTCTTTATCCACTTCATTTTCGAATTGAAAAGAATCGTTAGGGCACTACTACACTTTTACGTCATAAATTAACTAGTAAATCATTTGCGCGATAACTATTAGCGACCGCCTTCAGTCAATCCAAATGTTACCACCCACTCGAGCACCTACGTGAATACTCTTGACAACTTTGTTCATCTCATCTGACGTGTCCAATGTCTTGCAGACTCAGTTACTGTTCGATAATAATAATTATTATTATTATTATTATTATTATTATTATTATTATTAGCATAAGTCTTGAAAATCAGTGAAGCCGCTTTAGCGACCGCCGTGTACAGATCTCTATATTATAGATAGGTGTATAAATAGTTCAGTAGTCAAAGATATAAATTATATATCTTTGACTACCTACCTACTCCAGGTTATTAGGATTTCGGTCCTCCTACCCTGGATTTCGGTTTTTCAAAACCTTTGACTATCTACTCCAGGTTGTTACCCTGGATTTCGGTTTTTGAAACAATTTAAGCGGCTCTCCTTGCAATAACTTGGAGGCAACTTCCCGACCCCAAAATGAACATTGCAGATGATCAAGTTTCCTCGGAACGAACTAATCAACGGCTCAACGAACGTGAGAGCTGATTAAACGCGGTCCGATGTTAATCACAAGCGCCACTTGCGGAAGGCGCGGGGGATGAAAAGTGGCTGTCATTAAGCGTCAACATGGCGTTAGTTATGGTACGAGACCCCGACCCTTGACTGGAAGTGAACAACTTTGGGTACGAGACCGATTACCTTATCCTGGGACATGACTGGCATTAAATCAGGAGGCTCAATCTGGAGGAGGACCGCCTTCTCGAACAACTCATTCTAGAACCGAGACGCGATTCGTGTTAGCTTGCGCCTTGTCACGTTATTTGCGGCTCTAGTAAGTAGAACTAACTAACTCAGCGGCCAGCCACCGCTTGGAATCTTCTCATTTCCGGGGCATGATTCTTTTGACACACATATGAGTCGTCCTCTTCCAAAAGGCACTGCTATGTCCAATTTTCGCAAAATGCGAAATAACTACCAATCTATTTTAACTAAATCGTAGGTGGCGAATCGAATGGTGAAGTTGTTTTCTTTCTAAACCCCATACGTCCGACCCTTTGTGTGGATTTCCAAAGAAAGTATAGGACAGGGATTTTCAAAATATATTCTAAATGAAAAGTAATAACTACTTCAAAAAATATTCATAAAATCCATATTACAATACCTCTTCGTCTCTGTCTGTCTGTATGTATGTCTCCGCATCACGCCTAAACGGTAGGGACGCTAAAAAAGAATCGATTCTTGAAAAAATCGATTCTTTTAGATTCTTTCTTTTTTAAAGAATCGAATCGATTCTTTTAGATTCTTTTTTTTTTAATTTCCAGAATCGAAAACCGATTTTCTGCTCTTAACAAGTATTTTTGTATTCAGTTGCTCTGTAAACCAGATCTATATAATCTATATAATATATAATTAATCTATATAAGAATCAATATAATTTTTAAATTGAGTCACTGCAACGACCATAGGTAACAGTTGAACACTATTTACGTATTTAAACCACACAGAGCAACATGGTCAGCGGACCCACACAGAAAAGGATGAGGTTAGGAAGTACGACGCTGTAGTGCGCGTAATTAAACTAAAAAAAATTTTATTGCCATTGAATTAATATACCCTGTACACTAATATGCACTGATAATAGAAAAGAATAATAATTATGCTTATTATGCTTAATTAATAATTAATATTAAAATTAATATTATTTAGTATATTTTGACTACATCCAGGATGGTTCTAATTATTAGAACCATCCTGGATGTAGACAAAATATACGAGGTACGTGTCATCTCCGTGATTCCGCAAACCCAAACCGTATTTACAAGAGCAACAACTTTATCGTGGAAACAAATTCTTACATTAAATATTTAGATTCCTGAAAGGATATCGTTGAAGATTACTTGTGTTCTCAGTTATCAACATTTATAGGTTGTTCATGTTTTGTCCGAGGGTTGAGAGTACTACAGTACTAATAGCAAAAGCGAATGATGCTTTCCTCCACGAACATGCTGCAAGGTATCGAATACATGAACTGGTACCAAGTCATTCGACCGATTGGTTTTGCAGTCAATGAAAAGTCGAGGATTGAAATTTTGAAAGTTGCGGACGAATCGGACCTCCGCCTTCGAGACAATGTTCCCTGGGGACTCAAAGAAAAAACTCGTGACTCAATGGTCAAAGATACTGAGTTGCAGAACCTGGCATCGTATCACTTGAACAGCCAACAACAAATTGGACCTGAATGTCTGGATGCAACAGCAAAATCTAAAATTTATCTCTCGCCAAAACTACAGAATATTCAAGACCAAGATAAAGAAATTGAAGATATATTTTGGTACTTAAAACTGTTATTGAAATCGTTATTTATTCAAACATTTCAATCACTTTTCAAAGTTTTTAATACCTAATATTAAAAAATTATTATTATCCATTAATAAACATTATTTTCACCGATAACATTAACCAATATAATTTTCAATCGATTCATTCCATTATCTAAAGTAATAAACTCCCGTTTCTTAGGGAGCTGTTAAAATCTGTTCGACCGAAGTGCCCAGATG
Organism: Pilophorus perplexus; assembly: GCA_955831195.1. Taxonomy (NCBI): domain Eukaryota; kingdom Metazoa; phylum Arthropoda; class Insecta; order Hemiptera; family Miridae; genus Pilophorus; species Pilophorus perplexus. The sequence continues at coordinate 11,615,193 of OY037010.1, read as the reverse complement.
ACGTGGATCTCTTAAAGATAAGAAACATATTGGCAGAACGACAAGCTAGGTTGGGAAGAGATAAGAAGGAATTATCTGAAGAAGACCTTTTTCATAAATACAGCCTTGGAATAAATGTTGGAAGAACCCCGGAGAAACAATTGGACACTGCTAAGCAAGACAATTTGAGACCAAGGGACGAATTGTTGGAAATGATTGACAAAATGGCAACCGAAAGAATGAAGCCAGAGGTAAAACGAAATGATATGTTTGACAAGAACACACCCATAAGAGGTAAAGTTGCATTCCGAAGGGATGAAACCGGAGAAGGACCTAAATATTACACTGATTTAGATGAAGTATTGAGTTTTGGTGACCTCGAGAATGACCTTGATTCTCGCAAGTTCATGGTGCAGCAAAAAAAAGGCGTGTATGACTCTCAAGGGAATTTCATACCTGGGAAATTCGATCCACAAGGGAAATTTATAAAAGGAATCTTTGATGCCAAGGGAGACTTCATACCAGGTCGGTACGACGAAAAAGGAAATTTTGTACCAGGGAGATATGATGACAAAGGAAACTTCATACCCGGCAAATATGACTATGTTACGGGGGCTTTCATACCAGGCGATTTTGATATGGAAGGTAATTTTATTCGGAGACATGAAGATGATTCGAACGATTCCCTGGATGAAGACCGGCATAAAAATAAAAAAATTAAGAAGAAAGGTGGCCCAGACCCGGAATCTTACGGTAAAAAAGGGAAATTAGATGCCAAGACGGAAGCCGAGCGGCTAGAGACTCTAAGAAAAGCTCTGAGGCATCCAGCAATTGATTTTCCTGTGTGCAATTATCCCAAATGGGTACACCGCATGTACAGAATGGATCAAGTGAAAATAGGACAGCTGGTTAAGCAAGGGATGGGTGTTCCAGAATATACACCACCCTGGATGTTGAATACCTTGGACAGAGTTTGGAGAGGCAAAGATCCTAGATTTCGAGGAGGGATGCCTTCACAAGAGAAAAGTCAATTTGGAGAATCCTCCCCCTCAAAGAAAGTGGGAGCAAAAGGTGTGGCAGACAGACCAGATCGACGTGATAAGTTGAATAAAAAGGGAACTCAGAAAATTGCCGAAGGGGAAGATGAAAATCAAGGAAAAGAAAGTGGTAAAGGAGGAGGAGAAGCCGAAGGATTATCCAGGGACCTAGGAGGAGGACTGGCAGACTTCTTACGAGGTTACGAGAAAGAAATGGTGGACCTTGGAAGACTAGATACTGATAAAGAGACTCTTAACAAGAAAGGTGACACATCATTTGGCATGGACGATCTCATAGAACAGTATCACGAAGAATTGTTGAGAGCAGAAAATATGAACAAACACGATAGGGAGAAATTTCATAAAAAATCACTCGAGGAAAAAGCAAGAAAAACCAAAGAAAGGCAAGAAGCTGCCTTAAAACGCATTCACGACAAAGAAAAGAAAATTAAACAGGAGCAAGAAATCAAGAAGATGGGCAAATCTGGAACAGATTCCATACTTAAAGAAAAACAGGAAAAGCTGGCAAAAAAGACACAAGATTTTGGCTTGGGAGATGCATTGAAAAGAAAAGGAAAAAGGAAAGGAAGGGATGTCGCTGAAAAGAAAACCGTTGGAACTGATCCCTGTAAGGAGTTTAAAACTACAAATTTGGACAAAACGAAAGACGACGAGTGCAGAAAAAGGTTCCAAATCCTGCTAGGTGGAAAGAAGAGCCGATTCCTCGGAGGCACTGATTTCGCTGCTCTTGCGAAACAAATAGAACTGATCAAATACCGCCGTTCACCAAGTAAAAAGACACCATGTGAAAGGGCTAAAATACCAATCTGCAGATGATGTGGAGAATAAATGAGAAATGTTTTTGAGTCCTCGTTTGTACTGAATTGTACCGCAATTACATTTGCAAATGTACCACAAATGGATTCATTATTTTTAATTGAACTGGGTCTCGGACCGCCATAATGGGTTTTACGTCAAATATTACACCCTTGGAAAGTTGTTTAAAAAAAAAACTTTTTTCGGGTGAATACACATTAGAACTGGACCGGCAAAATATGTAAGGTGCGAGGTGTTGTTGAGGTAACCCACGGAGTTAACCGGACCAGCAATGTGTATGTTTTTGCGACGGGGCTCAAAAATTTGGATAGGCCTCAAAATTAATCCTTTCATGACGTGTCGATTCCAAAAATGAAATGCCCGTCCGCCGTCCATGCCGTCATTTTGACAAAAAAACTGCTCTCCTTGTAGTTGTCCGCAAGGTTTTTTTTTTCCTGATCGCTCTAAGTCATGGGGCTCTGTGGAGCTAAAAAAAAGATCCAGGAAGACGTTCTGAAGATTATTGGCCTTGGATCAAGTGGGGTGTTATTTTTGGGCGAAGATTCAATTTTTCTCGAGAAAAACTTCCTAATTGCCGATGATATTTCTGCCTTGGCAACGAGTTCTTCGCGTGATGAGTTGTACCAAAACTTGCATTATAATTTTCAAAGACCTTAAATTATTAAAGAATTGGTGCTCGTCAATGCTTTGGTGTTGAACTCTGATAAGACTCAAACTCTTGAAGTGGGTCTAAGCAGACGTTTGGATCAGGTTGTTCCTGGCCTTGACAGTGGATAACCGTCAATCAACTGTCTCATGTCAAGGCGCTTGAGGCTCAGGCTCAAGCCTTGAGCCCAGGTTGTCTTCCTCAAATTATATGATACGAAGGTTTAAGGGGGTGGTGTCTGACGGGGTACTGCTTTCCGTTTACCATGCCTGCTTCGCGAGCAGAGCAAGTTATTGCATCAAAGCCTGGGGCAATCGAGCCACGCAGTTAACATCTTCAGGCTACTAAAACGCGCTTTAAGAATTCTATCCAATCTATTCATAGTCTAGTTTTATACGTCATGGCAGTCCTGAATCTTGAGGGGACCGATTCGGCCTTCCTCTAGTCTCTGGAGTTCAAGATCATGACACTCGGTCCCGGAGCGATCTTGTCGTCCCCTTCACTCACGCAGAGGAGACGTTTGTTCTCCCTAAACACCTCATTAACCACTTGTCGTTCAATTGATTAATAACGGGGAGAAACAATAACCTGTGGACTGTTAATTACTGGAAATATCTCCCCAGTAGTTTTGTATTTTGTATGATTTGAAATGTGCTATAATTTATCTCTGTTTATATCCTTGTAACCTATGTAGGTACCTGCTCATTTCAACGTTTGTACTGCCTTCTGGCCTTTACAAAGAATAAATTCTTCTCGATTCTTTAGAGTTCCCCCATCTGTCCAAACGCTTTACAGGTAGGGGAAGGTTCCCCCTTCAACGACTTTTTGCTTAAATCGGTCTCCTGGCTCAGCTGTTTGAAAGATTTCAAGATTTTTCTTTTTCTACATTTAGTTTGAATAACCCCCGAAATGTACAACTATGTACTGAGAACTGCAAAAAATATCAGCAAGTAGCCGTTTATTTTAACTTTGAAAAAAAAAAAAAAAAAAAAAAAAAAATCTGGTTGAATGTACCCCACCGGTGCAATAATAATTATTGTAAATTACGGTGGGGTGCCTTCTACCACGCCGTGGGGCACCTTCAACCACTCGCGAATTCCATTGTTACAATAGCAATTATTGTAAATTATTAAATTATTTAATGGGAGCTCGGTTTAATTATTTCATCCGTAATGATCGTGAGTTAATAATTATGCAACAATGTAGGTTGACCTATTCATAATTTCATACATCAGGACTTGGAATAATAATAATAATAATAATTTTCTGGTTAATAAACTGGTTCGTGGAAGAGGGGCATCGTTCCATCATATGTTATTTCGAGAAAATTTAATAAAACTGTCTGAGTCGCTAAATGATAGAGTTTGAAATTTTCAAAAATTATCATAGTTTTAGGACCCTAAACCTACATTCTCAATATGTACACTTAGAAAAAGTGGAATTTATGAACCTTCGCTACCCCAAATCACCACTGGCACTTATTCTTGCAGGTGCTTTTTTCACAACCCTGAAGTTTCGTTTCATCTTGAGAAGTTTCGTGCCTTTGAAGTTAATCGGTTGAATTTGCAAACGATGAATTCGGCGTCTCCGCGAATGCAGAAGTCTTAAGTCAGCTTTAGATGAAGACAAAGTTTGAGGGGGAGCGATAAGAGAGTTTCAGATTAAAATGTAGAGGAGAGAAGCTCCTACACGTGAGGAGGCACCAAGCAGATTGATGCTTCAGCCTCAACTATTATATTGCTCCAACTTGAGTGAGAGTGCGACCTGACGACTAATTGTTGAATAATTTTATAATAATTATTTCAAACTGCAATAACCGAGTAAGAATTTGTTATTTAGTAACTAAAATATTGCCAACGGTCAGGTTCTTTGTTCAGTTTGTTAATTGCTTATTATGAGTCATATGTTTGAATTGGAATGGTACCCATCGTTAAGGGCCAGTGACGGTGAAACGACGAGGTTAAAAAGTGATTGAGTCAATCGCTCGGGTCGTACCGTACGGAATATTTTTCAGGTGGGAATAAAAACGTTTTTCACCGCGGAGGTGATTCAATTCAAATGGTTCGGCGCTGACTCGATTGGGGGACTACTCGAGTGACATCACAAGGTCAGTCCCGTGCCAGATCATTCCCCTTCCACTCTCCGTCGTCAATCACACTTGTTACACAATAGGATGGCTATGACTACTGTTTGGTGCGGTTAGGTTACATTCAGCCAGGTAAGGTGCATCTTTTTTGCGTCCCGAGCGGCAAGTTTTTTCGTATCGCATTCCGGAGAGCATTTTTTTAGTGCGATTTGTAGTAGTTGGCCGTTCGTTGCACCAGCCACGTTGCATTTTGTAATGAGTGATATAAACCCGCTTCCGTTATGTGGTTTAGTGAGTGAGCATCAGCATGTCTATGATTTCGTCGAGAGAAATTTAGCTTTCAGGAACCGGCCACCTCCACGAGAAATTCCTCATCTCAACGTACATTTCTCGGAAATGAACCTTCCAACAATGAAAACCTATGACATGGTGAAAATTTTCAACCCGAACGAACCTGTTCGCCAGAACTACCGCCAATCGCACGATTTTCTGCGTTCTGGACCTCAATTTCCGTTGCCAGATGGTGAGATTCAAGAGAGGTATTCGCGAAAGGTCTTTGTTGGTGGCCTGCCTCCTGATATTGATGAAGATGAAATAATCATAAGTTTTCGAAGATTTGGACCATTGGCGGTTGATTGGCCTCATAAACAGGAGATGAAGTCCAGATTTCCTCCAAAGGGCTACGCTTTTTTGCTCTACCAAGAAGAATCTTCGGTACACAGAATGATTGAAGCATGTATCGAGGAAGACGACAAATATTATTTTTACGTGTCATCACCGACTGTCAAAGGAAAGCCTGTTCAAATTAGGCCTTGGAAAATTTCGGATGCAGATTTGGTGTTAGACGCATCCATGCCTTTAGACCCTCGAAAGACCGTGTTCATTGGAGGAGTTCCTCGGCCTCTGAAAGCCATAGAATTGGCGATGATCATGGACAAACTTTACGGCGGAGTCTGCTACGCCGGGATTGACACAGACCCCGAGTTGAAATACCCCAAAGGAGCAGGCCGCGTGTCTTTCAGCAATTTGCACAGCTACATCGCAGCAATCAGCACAAGGTTTGTCCAGCTGCAACATGGCGAGATCGACAAACGCGTGGAAGTCAAACCCTACGTCATCGACGATCAAATGTGCGACGAGTGTCAGGGTGAGCAGTGTGGAGGAAAGTTCGCTTCCTACTTCTGCGCCAACGTGGACTGCCTGCAATATTACTGCGAACGCTGCTGGACAACAATTCACTGTTACCCAGGAAGACAATCTCATAAGCCATTGGTCAAAGAAGGTGGAGATCGTCCCAAGACACGATCAAGATGGTGCTGAATCAAACTGGTACTGAAGTGATTTGTCCAAAGGAATATGGCGAATCCAAAATTACTTATTTGAAATCGTATAGTTGAAAAATCATTAAATGATTTTTCAACTATACGATTTTATAGAAGACACGCTGACGTTCAAATACGCTGACGTATTATGTTTACGTCGACGAAATTTACAACTAACACTTCCCAAAATGCCATATTCCTTCCCATGCTCCCTCATTTCCTTTCAGAATATTTGTACAACAAAATTTATGCTGCTCTCCACTACAGTTTTCAAGTAGCATCGCTCTTATGCCGTAGTGGCTGACCTTACGTTTGGTTCTAGGAAGAAAAACTCCCGGGAAAAAAAACGATTTGTAACAGGCGGAAAAAACTCCCGGGCCAGGATTATAAGATGGATTCCATACTCTTTTTTATTTTTGAACGTGATAACTAGATACTTACATGTGGTAAAATTAATGAGTAATTTAGGAGTTTTTGGCAATTGGTTTAGTAATGTTGAATTAATTTGTCAGGCAGTGAACTGGTGAAACTCTTAACTTTGTGGGATAGGTCATCACAAAATTATACGTGAGTTCAGCACAAATTAGGTATGTATTGGTTTATTATTCTTGGAATAATACACCTATATAATCGTGACGAAGGTTGACGACTCGGATCGGCCTCAAATTTGACATTATCCGTTTCAAGAGGTCTAGATTCCAAAACCGAAATGTCCGCCGTCCGGGCCGTTTGGGGCAGTAAGAATTTTTTTTTAAATTTGAAAATTTGACAAAATACTTGGTTTGCCATCTAGTTGGGGTTTTTTGAAGGCTTTTGGCTATGGGATCGAGTTAGGTGTCGTTTTCGTAGTATTTTTGGACGTAGAATCCATTTTTTGAGGTCCCGGAACGATCCGATTTCACTGTTGCGATCTAAAGGGCTTTCATGGGGCTACAAGTGGGATTTTTGAAGGATCCCAGGAGATCAAATATTTTTCGAGTAAAAAAACAAAATTTTTGAAAAAAAATTTATTGCCAAAAATTTTTTTTTCTTGTTGACACAGAATTAAATTTCTGCACAAGTAACCTATATCAAAGAATAATAAACCCTTGTTTAAAATGTCAAGCGTTTTTTTGTTTTATTATTGTTGATATAAGACACCTGTGTATTGGCGACGGTGGTTATCAACCTCAAAATTTATCCTTACACGTTTCATTATGAGTAGGTAGATTTCAAAAATAAATGTCCGTACACAATCTGAAATTTTGACATCGGTAACACTCGGTTGACCATCTAGTTGTGACCGCGAGATTTTCAGCCCGTGAGGCTAAGGAAGATTTTTTAAGGCTATGATATCGAGTGGGGTGTCGTTTTCGAGGTATTCTTGGACGAAGAATCCTATTCCTGTGGCTCCGAATAGGACTTTTGAAGGGTTTTCGACTCTTTGACGGCGGGAGTTTTTTTCGCCTTTGCCAAATTGCGGTAGTTTTTCTTCCGGTTACCTTACATTTCCTACCTGCTCAGTCAGTTACAAATTATTTTTCTACTTCGCAAAAGTGTTATTCCAACATATAGAAGCAGTAAGTGCTTTATCAAACACGGCGCAGTTTTGTTTCTTTTGAATTGTGGGCAGAACGGGATCCAATCCAAACGCATCCGAAGAACTGATGACAGAAATTTTTTTAAACCTATTTAGGAAAGAGTACAAAGAGTAATTTATGAGTAGAGTAAGCACTTATCCATCAGCGATAACGCTTTTAACGAGGCTGTGTTTTCAGGTTCCCGCCGATTAGCTATCTTGGAATATTCCTCAGTACATAACACTTGGACATAAGTTCTTCCAGACTGTGAAATGTCCTCCTAATACAGGGAACTGTACCTAACGAACTGTTCAGAGGGAACTGTACCTAAAGAAGATAATGTCGATGGCGGTTTCTTCATATTATTCAGTGTTCTTGTTTGGTTTTAAAACTCAATTTTTATACTTTAGTAGGTGAGGAATTTATAGTTTTGTTTGTGGTTTCCTGCGGGGTCTCAATCCATGCGAACTTTTTTTCGGTGTTAATTAGTCACTGGCCTTAAGGCGCCATAATTTTTAGTGTTTTTGCTGTGAAACTAATCAAACTTATTTTTACATGTTACCATAGTTCTTACGAATCGTACATAGGCAGAAAGGTTACAACATATGAATGTGAAATATGTGGAATGATTTACAGACAATCGTCCAATTGGAGAGAAAGGTATTTTTCTAGCCTGAGTTTATGTTTCCGTGAAACCCTAGAAATTTTGCCTCTGAAATTAACAGAGTATGGTTCTCAGTAAAATCGTACTTCTGCTTACTCTGCAGTATCAATCAACACTGAAAGTGGTGGGGGAAGGATGGTATCAACCTACGCAGCCACCAAACTGAGGTAGGAAAATATCATTCTCCACAAGTTTGAATAATCAACTTTTTTTTATTCGTATGGTCTGCAGTTAATTCTTTTAAAATGTGTGGCCATTTTTCGTATACTCTATTTTATACCATTTTATACACGGGTGTTTTCATTGTAATTGTGAACGAGCAATCACTACTTTTATATGGTTCTTTTTTACGAAATAAACGTTTTTACTATTGACATCAAAGACGTTTATTGCCACTTTCGTCTCACAATAGCTTCGAAGCAAACAACAAAGCTGCAAGGTCAATCCGTTGCCAAATTCAAACTGCGAATAAAATCGATGACGCACAAAATCAAGCCATTTCTGAGTTCTTAATCAAACTACTGCTTACAGTTTTACGCATTTGAAATTGGGGTTTACAGCATTTTTTGTTCTATGAAGACCCTCAAGTAGGTATGTTAATTTACTCGTTAAAGCGAACTGTTGGGGCCGTATCCCGTCATTCTGTCCGGTTTATAGACCGAGAAGTAGTGTAGCAGTGTGGTCCAGTAATTGTTTGGGGAGCTGCTTCTGTGTAAATTGCACTTCAGCTAACAAAACGATGTCTGGAAAATTAGTGGGAACCGACCAGAGTCGTTGGATGGGGGGTGGAGGGGAATGATAAAGGTGCTGGGGACAGTTGGACACGACCGATTGACCGTATCATTCCCTGATTGAACGCTTTTACTGTTCTACAAGGTTGTGCGGCTGAGCGTACATTGACTGGCGAGGTCTGGTATTCTGGTTTAGTGTTACTGAGTAGGGAAGGGAGGCTCGAATTTACGAATTTCCCGCCAATCCGTGCAATGTACAAATCCTGAAAACGCAAGCAGTCAAATGACGTACCCAATGGTTGCCCAAGACTGACCTAAACTCGTGCATTGAAGAAATTCTGAAGAGAACCTCTGCGTCAAACGGGAACTACCTTTCTTTTCCATCCGTTTTGTAATTAATCCCCGCAATTACAGAGTTATCAATCACAGCAAAGCAATTTGAAAGATCATTGAGGATTCAATGGGGATTCGAATTTTATTTGAAGAAAAATAATGGTTTGCAGGGATCTTGGAAAGACCATTAAATCAATTTATAAGCCTTAGTTCTCAGACAACACAATCTGAGGGATCATCAGCTAATGGCAGTGAAGTATTTTTCTAATGAAGACAGCAGAACTCTCTTTTAAAATAAACGTTGCAAAATTGCAATTATAAGAAAAACATTTGCTGGTAAGAAGCAAGAATCAAAATTATTAATAATCAAGGTTAGAAGTTATTTAAGAAACTTGGAAAAGCACTTCGAATTCATTCTCATTGACCCCTTTGCTATCAAATCACTTGAAAGGTGCTATCTAGAAAGGTATGTCCCTGGAAGAAGAATCCTACAGGGTGGAAACAAAAAATCCACTAAGAATACTCAAGGGCGGAAAAAAATCCCCAAAAAACAAAACTTGAAAAAATTTAAAAAAGGGAAAAATGGAAGAGGGGGGGGGAGTAACCGAATCCATAAACATTGTATTTATTTCATAATAATAATAATAATAATAACAAAATTTGTTATTTAATCAAATCCAAATATGGTTTTTCGTCGGGAGGTTGGCCTGTGTAAGCCCGGTCTCAGGAAAAGAGGTGAATAGGTACCTCAGTTCTTGGAGACGTACCTACGATGAACAGCTCGTACTTGGTCGTTTTCCTGCTGGCTTCGTTGACAGCTTAGTTGACCCCCTACGACAACAAGTACATAATAATAATACCTATTATGTACTTGTTGTCGTAGATGAAGTATTATCTAGATGATGTATTATGATCTCCTGTCATTGATTTTTTCCGGGAATTTTTTTTCCGGGATCGGAAAATACTGGGGATTTTTTCGGGCCCTTTTTTTCGGGACTTTTTTTTTCCGAGATTTTTATTCCGTGAATTATCCAGAAATGGCAAAAAATGGGTTACAACAATATTTTTGCCAAATCTTGGCTTATATGTAGACCCAATAATATTTATAAGAAAACTAAAAATAACATTATTAAGTTGGTACAAATTAATTTGGTAAATTTTACCTGAGGTATTCAACAAATAGGAATTGATTAAAGAACTGACTTTCACTCTAGGTAAAAAATGTTTCCGGGGTTCCTGGCCAGCAAGATTTGATGAAAAGAGGCTCAAAGCCCGAGAAAGGGGTGTATTGAGTTGGCCAAATACTCAATTTTGGGGTTTTCGGCATTCGACATCGGAACCACTTTAAAAATGCTCTAAATTACTTCGGATGACGTAAAAGTGATAACCAAGTGTTTCGTGGTGATTTGAGTTGACACATTTTGAAAAAATTGCACATTTTGTCATTGGGTTTTGGCCAGACTGCTTAACTGGATTGACTCATTTGACGCAGAATTTTTGTCATCTTAAAATAAGAACAGTATTTATACGTTATAACTTTATTAGTTTATACTTTATTAGTTATTTAAAAGTTATAACTTTTTTTGTCAGACGTTTCCTTCTGTGTGAAAATGAGTTGAAAAACACTGCAAATCTTACACAAGGGTTTAATATTCTTTTATATCAAATATCCAAAAATGAATTCTATATCAGTGAAAATAATTTTAATTTAATTAAGTATTTAAACAATTTTTCTTCTTATAAGATTTGTGGGACGACACCTCGTTCGACTTCCTGGCATCCTTCAAAAGCCCCATTTGTATCAACATGAAATCCCCCATAGATCCCCACGGGAGCCCCAAAAATAGATTCTACGTCCAAAAATACTTCGAACAGAACACCCCCAATGGGGGTCCCCCATCGATATCATACCAAAAAAAAACCTCCCGTAGCCCTTTTTTAGCCACACGGAGTCAAACGGGGATGGGCGATCGGGTTCAAAAACCTTGTGGGCACAACTAGATGGTAAACCGAGTACATATTTTGTAAAAATTTTAGATTAAAAAAAAATACTACTGCCCGAAACGGTCCGGAAGGCATTTTGTCATCCTGAAACCTAAAATGACAAATTTTGAGGCCGATCAGAATTTTCGACCTCCAACACGAATACATAAGTGTACTATTCCCTGAATAAAAAACCAAAAATCGTTTAGCTCACCTCCCACGATGGTGCAAAATTTGATTCAATCAGATTCCTCACATCTGGTCCCAATAGAAGCGATCGAAACCATTTCCAACTTTCCGGTAGTTATTTCCGTTTTTCCCATTTTACATAACTACAAATCAAGGAATTCTGAGGAAAGTTTATGAAAAACCACTATTAAATAAATTTCACGCGAAACCACTGGAATATGCTTTTATATCCACGATAAATTTAAATTCTGTAGGACCAATAGTGAAAATATTACCAAAAGGCTTCTTTCAATGTTAACTTAACAGGAAAAAATATGCTCGAATCCGAGCCCTACTCAGTAATTCTTATTACACAAGATGATTAAACATTTAAAAAAAAAATGTCATGAGACTTTGCACGCCCAGGTACATCGGGTTCGGATTTTTTTTTTTTTTTAATTCTGTTTAGTGGGAAATATTTTATATTTACGCCCTATATATTATATCACGAAAAACACACTGGAATAGAACAATAATGACTTTCTCACTCTTGCAACATTGTTGCAGCTGCTGCGTTGTGCTTCTGAGGAGAACATTATATCAGATTGACAGGTCTATTCACTGTTAAGCTACTTGTCGAGGTTAGCGACATCAATAACCGGATAGATAATCCTGATGGTCCCATAAATCCAACTGTCAAACGTCGCGCTGATGGTTCGAATTAATAACAGTTACCTATATCAACCTGCACAGGAACCCAACATGCATTGATCCTGCTCATATTGCATCCAGGTCGTCAGGGAAACTGATAAAACGACGCCACCTCATCAATGCTCTTATTAACTAATCGCCATTGACACACCCCATATTTCGGCCTGGCGTGATGGAATCGTAGAGAGTATTGCCAGCAGTCATAGATACAGGTAATGTAGAGTCTGATCTGAATATCTCATCAATCCTTCCAAAAACCGAGATCTCAGGTTAGCGTTAAATAAAACTCGAACAAACCCTGGCTAAGCCAAGTGTGGTGAAAATTTCCTGCTTCGAGCAGTTATGGCTTGCGAAGGGGGTCCCGATTTTTTTTTTTTTTTTTTTTTTTTTTTTTTTTTTTTTTTAAATCTGACGAAGTAGGTATTCAGTTTTCCGACTGGTTGGTCATGTAAGGCTTTTCAGGAGGGGCCCAGAAGCCATAGGAGGGTTTTTTGAAGTGACCGAGTGAGGTGTCGTTTTCATCGGAGTTACAATTCTGCAATATGTGAAAAGAAATGTTGCTATAAAAGTGAATATCAAATGAAATCGTATTATAATCTAGGTACTACTTACATACATTGTTACAATTCATGCACGTACGTAGATCGGTCGTCATCCATTAAATTTTTCTGCTTATCATTTTTTTGTTTTTTTTTTTGTTTTTTGTTTTTTTTATTTCAGCCATTATGAAATAATAATGGCATTAAATTTTATAAACATCACGGCCATTAACGCCTGCAACAAACTGGTTAATAGGGATCGTACAACTAAATCAACTTGTATGAGAAGAAATAAACCTGAACGAGGCTAAACTATATGATCGACATGGTGAGGTCAGGAATCCACGTTAGCCACAGCAAGCTGCGATGCTAATGTGGCTTCCTAGACGTCACATTACGAACATTGTTACGTGACGTGTTGTGACGAACGTGATCGTCATTGTCGTCAGAATACTAGAGACAAGATTTTATATAGCTGCGAGTGAATCAGTACAGATTAATTGCACGGTGTCAATTCGCTAATAAGTGGCGAAAAGGTCGGCCGTGAATATAGGGGGTTGAAGAGTTGCCTTTCGAAGTTGGCCATCAGAGAACTTCCAACACATCTGGCATATTTCGATCCGACAGTATACAATATAATAATATTATATTGTATACTGTCGGATCGAAACATATTATGTTATGACAAATTTTCACATTATGGCAAAGGCGGAATTTCGGTGTCGAGGGAGTGTAGTCACAATCAGATTTGGGAGGAATTATTTAATATCCGGTGTAGAGATTCGTCCACCACTGCTCCCGTCTCGTATAAGATGCATCCATAATAATTATTATTTGTTGGCCTTTGAATGTTTGATAAAATCTCAGCCCGGTGACTGTGTTGGATGTGCAGTTTCCCTGTCATTTTTCTATCAAACGTCATACCAAGATTGCCGAGTTTCCCTGTTGTCCAACTTACGAGCTCACATAGGCAGAACACTACTACGTCATCAGCAAATCGTGATGCACATTGGCGTTGTCACTGTGTTAATAGTTCCGTCAAGAACCTTGTGAAAAGATGCGGCAACAAAACTTATTCCTAAATATAAATACATATCTAGTAACTAGGATAAATTTATGACAATTTCTATTTTTCAAGAATCTTGAAACATCTGATGTCTACGTTCCAAAAACGAAATGTCCGTCCGCCGTCCGCCTCAGGAATTTTTTTTTTTTAATCTGAAAATTTAAAAAATACTCGGTTTACCACCTAGTTGTGCCCGCTAGGTTTTCAGCCCGATCACTCAAACCCGTGGGGCTCTGTGGGGCTAAAAAGGGGCTACAGTAACTGTACTTCAAAAACCCCAACTGTTGGGGTTTTTGAAGGGTTTCCGCTATGGGATCGAGTTAGGTGTCGTTTTGAAAGTAATTTTGGACCCATAATCCATTTTTCGAGGTCCCACATCTGTCCAAACATTGTACAAAAAAAGTTTCTTTAATTTTTCCAAAATTATTTCGGAAAAATTTAAAAGAAACAAATTATTTTTCCTTGATTTTTTTTTTTTCGGAGGCTGTAACTTTTTAGCCATACATTCTGAAATACATGCAAATTACCCATTAATCTTTGCACAATAATTGCAACAGTAATTATTACTCTGTATCATAGAATAATAAAGCCTTGTGTAAAATTTTCAGCGTTTTGTTAAGATAGAATCTACTCATGATGAAACCAGCTAGATTGCTTTAACATTCCACTCAATGCAGCAGAATAATGAAACCATTTGTAAAATTTGCAGCGTTTACTGCTATAAAGGAAAATGTTGTTTTCGTTGAAGGAAAAGGGTCGAATATTTGCTTTCAGTTACCCTGTTTGGTAGATCAGGGGGGGGGGGGGACTCTAATGATAACAGGTCCGGCAGATGCAACTTTAAGGCTGGTTCGAGGGGCTCAGAGCTTCTGTTTATCTTAAATTAGATGAGAGGAGGTCATCCCACTTGTCAAAATATGTGAGGGTTCCCAGTGTATGAGGGCAAAGGAGGTTCAACGGTATTTCATTTCTTCGTTCGACAAATGGCAAACATTTAATGGTAGCATTTACTGTAAGTATTTAGTAAAACTTTAAACATATATAACATTCGTAATGCGCCCGTAAATGAACATTTTTTGTTTAATAGAAAGAATAGTCGTTCGTTTTTTGTTTTTTTTAGACACTTGAGATATTGTAGCGTCAGACCTAGCTCGTCTAAAACCTTCCCACCTAACCCAAATTCCCTTCTAACCCCTCTCCTCCTCCAACACAACTCTTCCTAAAAGCACGCCCACCTAAAAAAGCGAACTTGTTGGTGACTCCGATAAGGGCAGGTTTTGTTCTTCACAAGAGCTCCTCTCAATATGCTTTCATCTCGGATTAGCTACGAGCCTAATCAATGTCGAAACCTCTTTGAAGGATCGGACCCTTGAAATGTCAAATCTGCTGAGGCTCAGCTGCGAGAGGGAGACGGAAAATAGGGAAGTGAGAGAAAGAGAATTGGAGTGGGGAATGACGAGGAGAGGGTCTTTTTCGTAGTTCATCAATTTTCATGCTCCATTCCCAGGGCGTCCGCCATACACCCCTCAGTGTCTCGACCTGTGCGCAGTCTCTTAAAAACTAGGAAGGAAGCGGATTTGCCAACTCCCAAACGGCTCTCAGCACAAAACATCGCAAGCCTTCCATCTCTTCCTCTTGACGAAATCTTCAAAAGAGGTCAAGTTGCATTCTACCATTGCTCTCCTTCTTTTTGGCGCAAAAAAAAAAGATCAAAGGAATCCTTCGCCGTCAGGTAAGTCCCTATTGTGCTCCCCGCCGGGCCCTTCCAACGGCGAAGCTTCGGTTGGGAGGGGAATTAAAAACGTCGGTCTCAAGACAAAAGAGGCTTAGGAGGGCCACTTACTTAAGTGGTGAAAAGAAAGATGCCAAGGGGGGGGGGGGGGGGGGGGGCTCGGACTGATTAGCCCTACAGATTCACAATGCTACCCCCGCGTGGTGCATTTACCCTGCGTCCCTATTGCATGCAAACAAGGGTGCATTCAAGAAGAACCCTCAGTGCGCAGGATGCCCGCCTTTGTAGGTCTTGTGAATCATGCTAATACGGTGGATCAGCTTCTGCGTCAGTCGGTGGTGTTATGGAGGGGGTGGGTGGGGGGCTCTATCCTTTTTTTTTTTCTCCAGTTATTTTGATGAATTTTCATGTGAAAAGAAAAAGTCAAGACAACGTCAAGTGAGCGCTCAATGTAACAAGACAACAAAGCCGACAATCTTCTTGGCAAAATATGTATCATGTCATGATACATGTGCTGAGTTAGGTAGTAGGTAGTAGGTATACATTGTTAGATCGTGAGTCTAGCTGAAAGACGATGAAAGTACAAGCCGTGGGTATCAAAGCCATAATAATATTATCACATATTATGTCGTACCAGCAAAAATGCAAATATATATATATATATATTTACTCGGAACCTGTTGGCCGCTCGTATATATTTTTTAATCGATAGATTTTTTTTTATGTTGCATCCTTTGACGCAGTGGTTTATCAATATCTCAACTCTAATATTTTGATACTTGAAAGGGTGTCATCCATCTCTGGCTTTTTTGGCCGGCGGGGTTTGATGAGGGTGGTAGATGGGTTGTTAATTAAAAGAGTTGGTGTTGGCAGAGCGCTTTCGTTATTAAAATAACATCATCAGTGCCTGTACAGAGAAATCCTTGCATCAGGCACAACATCAATTTTTATGGGGGGGTTTTTTAAGTCCAGAAGCAGTTTTAAAGTTACCTAGGCTTAGTTCTATAAATGCGATGAGGTGAACCTTGTTTATGCAGATGGGGCCCCCGTCTCATTCATCACTCTCCTCGCACTAGCGACTTGGGTTGGGGAGGGTCCTTCCCTGACGATTTTTGGAGCATCGGGCTTCTGGATCCCGTGATATATAATGTAACTGATGTATGCCTTGTGAGGCAATAGTTCTATGGGAGGGGGAGGACAGAATTTAGTTAGTAAGCTGGAAATTACCAGAAAATTGTTGATGGTACATGGGGTGGGGGAGAAAAACACGAGGTGTACTTACTTGGGCTCTGAAGATGAGGTTGAGGGTGTGAAGCAACGGGGATTTTTCGTACATGTTGAGTTATCGTTAAGTTTAATTTTTAAGCCAAAATTGGGTCGATGGGGGGGGGGGGGGGGGGAAGGAAGCTAAATTCACAAAATTATAACTAGGATATAACTAGGATTTCTCTGTACAGGCACTGATGATGTTATTTTAATAACGAAAGCGCTCTGCCAACACCAACTCTTTTAATTAACAACCCATCTACCACCCTCATCAAACCCCGCCGGCTAATATTTTGATATAAAAGTAGGTACCGGTCTGAATCGATAAGCTGGAGGACGAGGAACAGCACCAGTGATCCAGGGCATGTGAGCAGAACAAGTCAAACCCCGACAAAACCAAGAAATGAAATGAAAGCACACAAATAGAGAGTGCTGAATATGTCATACAAATCAATACAAAAAAAAATTGATTAGGGAAAAAAGCTCGATTTCTAATTTAATTCTGTGGAAAGTACTGGAAGGGTGCTGCAAGGTATGTGATGGGTACTGCTGTACACAGAGACCCTTGTGTACACCTAAAATGTACTGCTTCTTGAAACATCTGGCCACACCACCTATATCAAAGAATAATAAACCCTTGTGTAAAATTTGCAGCGTTTTCATGATATCATCGCAAAATTGTAAATGCAAAACGAGGCAAAAAATAATAATTGTTTTTTCAAGCTAGATTCACGATCTACTCCACCGTGCGACGCAACCACAGAGTAACAGAGAACGTTGGACGCAACGTATCATTGTGGGTTCGCGGATTAATTCACCTTTGATACCGACAAGAAGGCGTGCATAAAAATTCGACCCAAGCGAGGGTAAACATCAAGGGACAACGAAACTGGTGGTGGTACAGAAGAGGGTTTGGGTGGGAGGTGACATGATTGGTGAGGGGTGGGAAGGGGTCCAGGAATCCAGTGACTGGATCTGACAGCTGTGGCTTGAAACCGGACCTCTGGGCCTGACATGTTCCTCTGCACGGACCCCACCCTCCTCCGCGTGGCCTCCTTGCATCCCTTGTCCACTGTGGTCGCAGGACTTCCCCTCCGTTCCCGGCGACATCCACTTTGACAGTCACCCTCTCTCTCGGCACAGTTGCTTCCAACCCTCCCTCAGACTTCCTGGTGGACAACCCTTTACAACTGCGGTTCCCTCCGGTATGTTGATGGTGTCCGTCCCCAGGCGGCTTTGGTAACATCTTGAAGGGGTTCGAATTGCTCGGGTCAGATACGGAGCACAGCCCCCACCCACCCGCCACACCCAATTGGTCAAGCCCGCAAAAATGACCAAAAATCGATTTTTGGTTAAAAAAAAATAATTTTAAATACTACCTACTCAATTCTGGACAAAATTATACATTACAAAATTTTAATATTTTACAACTCTGCGAAGTATTTTTACCGCTAGAACGCCCGCCGGACGTGGAGTCCACATAAATCGACACAGAAAGTTTGTGTATTTCTGCATGTCGATAATATCAAACTGGAAGTAGTTACAACGCATTAGTAGTTACCTATCGTCGTACTCCCATATTATGCGAAAATTTCGCATAATATGTTACGACGTACCATACATTGTAGTACGACGTACAACATTTAATGTTCTCTATCGAGGAACTTGCCGCAGAATGTAAGTAGGATTCGGTGATGTGTCACGATTTTCCATGTGGATGAAACGATGAAAGTTTCGTTTGGTCTTCCTCTGGATTTTCCTAATTCAGGGCATGATTGAGAACTGAAGAGAACTCAGGAGAATAAACTTGGCCTGAACTGGCTAAGAAACCGGCAAAACCACCCACGAGACAACACACCACCCACAGATGAAACAAACAAAGACAAGTGAACTGCAATGACAGATGTAAACAATCTTGCTGATAACGGTGTTGTTGGAAAAAATGTAGGTATATGTCCTGTACATAGTTATGCGGTTTTAGCTTTGTATCTTCCATACAAGAAAACCAAAAGGGACCAAGAGCTGGAAAAAGGAATCGAAAGAGAAAATCCCGAGCGAAAATCTCAGTAACTCGGGCTGCGCTGATGCCCGCCGCGTCGTCCTGCATTAAAATTTAATGAAGGACGACATTTTAAGCATTTAATGCATGATACATTTTATCACTGATATTTCAGTTCAGCCTTTTCTCGTCGTTCAGCACCTCTAGTTTTGTTTAGAGCCAACCTTTTTTTATTCTGTTTTTTTAATGTGTTTGTTGATTCAACGAGAAGAAATACAGCGATTATCAGACCAAAAAACGGCAATGGGAAGGCGGGAAAAATAGGAGCATCTTAAGAAATAAGGTATTAATTTCATTCCAACTTGCCTGTAATGTTCTTGTCACCCGATCGTAATTTTACTCGCATCATTTCATCTACATTTATTGCTGAACATCTTGTAAAAATTTCAACATCGATTGCTCGAGAACTCAGGTAGTTAGAGGTTCCAAACGGAGCCCGAATTTCATGTCAAAAACAAAGCGCGTGTTTTGCGGGCTTGGGTCTCCTTAAATGCCACCCGTGACATTCAAATACTGCATAATGCTGGAGAGTAAACCATAGACATGAAGCATGACGTAAAATTTTTACATAGCGGCAACATATGGGGGGGGGGGGGGGGGCTCATGGGGCTCATACGCCCATCGTTTCGTTTTTTGAGACTCAGAAATGGACGAAAAGTGACATTTTTCGCCTTTTTCGTTGATTACCTACCTGAAATTTTCATATCTGGCCCAAGTGCATTATTGGTTATCTCAACGTTTTCATTAAAATGAACAAATTACTGAAGTTGAATAGAAAATATAGAAAAAAAGATTTTAAAAAATGCCCAAATTTAGTTATTTGAATGTATTAGGAAAATCGGAAAAAAACAAAGGAAAAATGAAACATCAGGGGACAAATAAACTAATAAAAGTATCTACTACCTAATACAAGTAGATGAGGGGACTATATCTGCCAATAAAAGTATCTTAGCTTATAGGTTATTTTAATAAGATAAATTAGGAAAGATGCCTTTAGCTTCAACACTTAAAATGAATGAAATACGCACCATTGCCATAGCTTTTGCGTTTTCACACTCACCTAGAAGTAAATTTTCTGGTTCAATAACAGACCTTAAAAAAGAGAAAATATCAATATTGACGTGACGCTTTCGTTCAGACATGAATCGTGAACTTAGAACTAAACAAGTCTAATAAGTAAAACCAGGTACGTAATTTTTTTAATGTACTAGCCGTCTCACGCATTTAGCCCATTTGGACTGTCAAATAAGACGGTTTCCTGCTGATAATGCAACAAGTAAGTCCTTACGTCTACGAATAAATTTGACGCATAGATATGGAATCAAGAGTTATCTCAGGAATCCTTTTTTTATTTTTCATTTCCCCGGGTTTTTAGATTATTAGATAATTGGATTATTAGATTTTAGATTATTAGATTTTAGATTATTAGATAATTATATTGGCTAATAATCTAATTAGATATTCTAAGATAGATTCTCTCGATCCCCACTACCGATCTCAGAGGCTGAAATTAACTGAATGCAAGGTGAGCACAATAGGTCCCTGGTTTCACTGAGCAGTGCTGTTTATAATATAAACATTTTACAAACGTAAAAATTGTTTAGTACTTTTAATAGTACTTTTCCTAAGAACGAGAGGTGTTCTACCTTCAAAGCTTGGAAGCATTGCAGGTTTAGCTAGGGGTGATCGCGCTTAGGCACTCGTAGTGCAAGCCAGGTGGACTTGCCGGATTGAATCTAACATATTCATGGCAAGAGAGGAACTGACCTAGTAAGATACCATCAGTAATCTTCCTCAAGTGACCGCTATACTTCAGCGTTCCGTCCACTTAGCAAATGGACGTCTCTTGGAGGGAGAGAACCTGGGGAAAAGGAGACTGAAGGCTTTTTTACGTGGGGCCTCCTGAAACCCTATCTTTTATTTAGGTAATCGTGGGGGGTTAAACGGGAGGGGGAAGGGGCGGTCAAAGAAACTTCAAGACGGTGGACTTCCCTCGCGGAAAACCTTTACTTAGTGAGGTGGCCTCGCTTCAAGATGCCCAGCTCTGAAAGGCTTAAAGTGCGACGTTATCTGATCTGCAGGAAAAATAAAAGAGGCGAGCAGAAATTTATAGTCATGGTTACCAGCAATATCCCAGCAAACATCCCTAGCAAGCTCTTATAACGAAACAATTTGAGTAGGTATAATAATTATTATTATACTCAATTATTATAATTATTATACTCAAATTGTTTGTGGTGGTTGAAAAAAATAATTAAATAAAAAATGCTCGTACAATGAATTTACAACGATATTACAACGGGTCTGATCCTATGTCGGAAAAATAAACAAGTTCGGCCGAAAATCTTTCCAGTGGCCCGAAATAAAATTTATTTAATTTAATAGCACGTGACGGTCACGAAAATGAAATAGTTCTTCAGTGGAGAGAAAATCGCAAAGGAAAATACGTGTATTCAAACCGAACCAGGAACTTTTCCAGATAAGCAAAAACTAATCCGCCAGAGCGCACTAGCATTGAAATGAGAAAAGACCTGATTTTGTCAAATTTCGAGGTTTGTTCTGTTGGTCAACTTGGTTTTCGACGACCTTGCACTTTACAGTGATGCGTGTTCCGATACTGAGCGAATCAGTGTGCCTGGCACACAGTGCCAAAGTGACGCAAATCTGACGTGGTTTTGGTTGTTGCCGTCGAATTCGAATCGCTAGAATTTTCCTTTTGTTTTATTTTGATTTCCCTCACAATGCCGCGGAGAACGGAGGAGGAGGGATTTTACGAGGGGAACGACGACAACTTACCCGAAATTGTGACTGTTGAATTTCATGCCAACAACCCGGACTACGTTAAGTGAATCAACAGGACCAGTTACAGCTTACCTGGAATCTTTTATACCTGGTATAAAAGATTCCAGGTAAGCTATAACTTACATCATATACCTACGATGAATTTTAAGCGAAGAAGTGATTTTTATATTTTGGTTTTCTGTATGAGAAACGTTCTATCACGAAAATCACTAGCTCACAACCCGCTGTGAGCTCGCAGCCTCCAGTCCGATTTTTCATTGGTCAGTGAGTGGCCAATCACACAGTTTTCTACTCAGAATCCGAGTTCGCGATTCCATTCAAACTATTAATTTAAGGTGGCTCGCCAAAAATTCAAATTGCACTGGAGGGGCCCAAAACCACTTTTCTCGTGTCCTGTCGTAAAATAATTAGTCGTTGTACAAGCTTTTTTTTTTTTTTTTTTTTTCAACCACAACTAAGTCACCAGTTGTACAAGATCCGTTGGGAAGTGGCCCGCCCAACTTCCTCATTTTCGTAACTGAAAAAAAGAGGGTGCGAACAAGAAAAATAACGTCAGAAGTGGTAACGTCAATCTCGACTATTAATCTTCACTGGTGCCTGATCCTTGACGCGATGAGAGGGGAAATTTCTGGTGAAGCCTGATCTACCCCCTTTGCTTTTTATTTGGCACAAGACGATTTATTTTCTTTACGTCAAGAAGAATAGAAGAGATATTGAAATTCACACTCTTCCACCCTCAAGCTGTCCGTAAAGAAATAACAAATCTGCCGAATCTGCCGACTGCAGGATAAGAAACGATGGAAATATCTAGTGTCGTAGTGCTCTCAATATAATCATCAATAGAGCATTTCACAGAGTAATAGTTGTGATCTTAGCGTCTATTTTAAAAATGGATGTTTTTTCCATCATGCTAGAAGTGCTTATGCTCAACCTCAAGATTCCAACGAAATTAAGGAGGGTCGTGAAGGGTCGGATGAAGTTGCATCATTAATCAGACATGCATGCATGTGAGCAATGAGATTCAAGAGAGCAGCTGGCAGGATCAAGCATCCCTCGTAATCCTTTTTAGGAGCGCCTTTCCTGAACAATCCTAATCTGTGTACGTGTCCATGGTTAAAAATGCGGACTTGTCCCTCCGATTAGCGGGATTAAATTCTCCCCCCGAGGCCTTGACGGATTGTAGGGGAAAGCAAAGGGTCTAGCGAAAAGGGAAGGGTTGCGACGAGGACCTCTTCGCAATTTTATTCCATCATCATTTATCACGATGAGAGGTCTCGTAGCTTACAGAGTATACAAGGGAACCTCAGCAGAGCCTACTTTATGATCTATATCAATCGTTTCCTCTGACATTGAGTGGAAATAATTCCTGCAACAATCATGACAGTAACAATTCTAACGAAACTATTTATTTGTCTCTTCAAACAACACTTCATGCCACACTTTCATTTCAATAAAATATTGGAATAGAGATTCGTTAAATGTGAATAACGATAATTAAACCAATTTAGATAACAATAATTGGACCAAATGGTCAAAAATATTTGGCTGCCACAAGAAAAATGGCCGAGGGCCGTAAATGTAGTAAAAAACAACAATAATTATTATTGTGCAGCCAAATACTTTTGACCATTTGGTCTCGTCGACTAATAAAAGTTTGTCATGTTCCTTAACAAGAACAATAGGTAGGTTATTATAATAATTATAATTTATAATAACAATTTTTATTATAATAATTATTATTGTTATAATAACGATTATTATGATTATTGTAGGTTTTCCAAGCTCAATTGAGGGTACTTTTCCGTTATAAAGTATAACTTATACCCCCCCCCCCCCCCCCCACTCAATTTCGTGTTTTATACAAACCCCTCCCGATGGCTTTAAGGCACCCAAAGCCAACCAAAATTGAGTGGGGGGGGGGATAAAAATTCTACTTTCATTTCGTAAAATGCTCGATTCAATTTTAAAAATAAATTTAAATCAATTTCAAAAAATACCTTCTTAAAAATAAAAATAGGTAATTTAATTACATAATTTAAATTAGTAAATAATTAACAACTATGATAAATATTTAAAATTAAATATGTTAAATTGATAAATATAAATATGTTAAATTATTTAAATAAATTACATTGACTTACTATTTTTAAGTATTGATTGCCAGTAATTCATTGATTAGAACTTCTTTTGGCATTTAGGCACTTCGATCCCAAAATTTTTCTTATTATTATATTATCAATCAAAATTTATCGATTTTAATTATTATTGTTGCCAAGAACTTCCCGTCTAACGTTACAAACCTTGTTGCTATGTGATTCCAAGATGCTTACCCACCTATTTGAACTTCAACTCAATCGAACTATTTGATCTACTTTTCAACACCGACTTGCGATGGCGAGGAAGTCTATGTCGAGGAAATCACTTTCACGAAAATCTGCTGTCGGTAGAAAATCCGTAGCTAAGAAATCAATTTCTAAGGGAGGAGGGACCAAAGGGCACAAAGACTCGAAGGAAGGAGTGATTAAAAAGAAGAAGGATTTTGATGTCCCGGACCCCTGGGTTCGTGATTTAGAACCAAAAATAGTGAGTTATTAATCATACTGGCAAGGGTTTTTGAAAGGTTTTGACGAAAGAGTCAAGTGAAGTATCGAAGCATGAGACTCTCCATATTTTGTTGCTATAGTCAATTTCATTTCTCTTTTACATAATGATTTCAAATGTATGGCATATTGTTTCATGAAACTCCTCCCATCACCACTGGTTTCTCTTCATTTCAGATATGTGACGAATCGTGGAAGTGCATAACCGCCCAGATCAACGAGTTTCATGCAGATCATGTGGGGCTTGTGGATTTGTTGAACCAAAAATCGGTGAGAGGAGATCGCTGGCCGATCAGAGTCATCTCAATGGACGTTATAAAGGAGCGGGTTCTCAACAACTGTGACAAAGGAATAGAATGGCATCCGTACAATGCTTTATGCCAAAAAATAAAAGACACCGGTAAGATCTCACTATTATTTCCATTCATTTGCGGTCAGTACACTTTACGAGACGTTGTATTTATGACCAATAATTTGGCCTTTAAAAGAGTTTTCGTATGTAGTTTTAATGGCTGAATGTCAAGCTTAAATACAGGGCCGTAGCATAGGGCGGGGCGGTGCCCCCGGGCCCCCGACGGACCACTTTTTTGGTCCTGAAAGAGCCTTACCTCGGCAAAAACTTTAGAGTCTCCTGAAAGTACCTCAAATGACCCCTATACGCGCGGGAAATTCAAACGTTCTGTAGACAAACCTAGGTGTACTTTAAATTTATAAAAAAAAAAATCCGTACGGGGGCCCCAAATAACTTGTTGCCCCAGGGCCCCCGGGGCTCTAGCTACACTGCTTAAATACTTTCCTACCATTTTCCAGCTGGAAGAAATTTCGAAAATCCGATACCTGCAGAGTTACTTGCTCCTTTAATCAAGTACATTATCCTACAGTTCAAAGAGTTAGACAGGGATCGGGGGCACTCCATCGAAACTCTCGATCACCAAGACCAAGACCATTATGCTACATACGAAAAAATGGCGGAGAAATCACCGGTGGTTGAGAGAGAAGGCACATTAGTTCTTATAGGGCCAGGAAAGAGGAGCACAAAGGGGGCAGGGAGCAAATCTTCAAGAAAAAGCATGGGGGCGCGTAAAAGTAAAACGGGTTCTGCTGGCGGGAAAAGGAAAAGCGCCGCTGGTGGAGCAAGGAAAAGTGCGGCCGGTGGAGCAAGGAAAAGTGCTGCTGGTGGTGCAAGAAAAAGTGCCGCAGGTGGAGCGAGAAAAAGTGCTGCTGGTGGAGCGAGAAAAAGTGCCGCTGGTGGTGCGAGGAAAAGTGCTGCTGGTGGGAAAAGAAAAAGTGCAGCTGGCGGGGCAAGGAAAAGCGCTGCCGGTGGAGCAAGGAAAAGTGCTGCCGGTGGAGCAAGGAAAAGTGCAGCTGGATCTAGGAAAAGCGTAACCGGCGGAGGAAAAGGCAAAGGAAGTAAAGTGGTAGGTCCTACAGTTCAGGACTAATTATAGTACTCATTAGAGATTCAGTAGGTAATTATTGGTTTCTTTCAAATAGCTCAACAATAAAAATGTAAGATAATAATAATTTCAAGACAAATTTCGACGTAGGTAATTTTAAAGTTTTACTTCCTGGAATTTAGCTCAATTTCCTTCTGAATTTTTCATGAAGCCTACTGGTGGAAAAAAGAAAATGAGCCAAGCACTTCTTGATGTTGAAAGTGACTTGAACAAAAGAGAGCAGCCTCCCATGGATGTACTGTACAAGGAAGATGCGCCAATGGATGGACCCAACGCCTATTTTGTTTTCACGCAAATGCGAGATCCAGCTTTACCCAAGAAACTCTTGGAGTTAGGCGTGCCATACACCGCAGCCATTGCTTTCAATGAAGAACCACCTTTCAAAGACTCGATGCTTCCTCCACATATCACAGAGATCCAAGACAGGTTTAAACGAGACCTCACGAAAGATTATTTCGAAAGGATTCGCGATCACAGGAAAAAACCTGACTACAAAAGTCAAATAGAGAAAGAAGAGGATTATCTGCAGAAGTTCTGGCGGACATTCATACCCTTTGCTAACAACCCAGATCAAGCACAGTATTTCAAAGGGACGATAGAAAGTCTCTTCCAACCTAGGATTTCCAGGGTGGATTTGAA
This sequence comes from Pilophorus perplexus, assembly GCA_955831195.1. Classification (NCBI taxonomy): domain Eukaryota; kingdom Metazoa; phylum Arthropoda; class Insecta; order Hemiptera; family Miridae; genus Pilophorus; species Pilophorus perplexus. The sequence continues at coordinate 11,588,977 of OY037010.1, read as the reverse complement.
CGCGCCAAACGCTCGAGAGCAGTTGAAAGAATTGTTGTACGAAGATGTTTCTAAGCTCATGTACATGATACATAGGCTCCGACAGTTGTATGATAAATATGTGAAGGAAGCGGACGTGTTGGAATTGACAGATACTCACACTCCAGAAGAACAGGAAACATTTGTATACTATGCGATCATGGACTCTCTACCCCAAGGATCGTATGGGGTTCCAATGATTTTGGACGCTATCTTGACACAGGTTGGCCATAAGCATGTATTCCTATAACACGGGGGTCGCGAGGTTCTGTAAAAAAAATTAAAAAACCAGATCTTCCAGGCCAACATTAAATGCCAAAACATTAAACCAACATTTAAGGCAAAATTTTGGACTATTTTAAACAATCAGGGCAATAAGAAGGAACCACAGATTTCGGGAATGACTGAAATAAGCAATCTGTAACTAGTGAAAAGCAAATATGACGGAGGGAATCCTCCCTCACGCACGTCACTCTGTGACGAACATAAGCGACAGAAGATGGAAGTGCTTCCTCGCTCACCATTGAGGAAACCACACTGCTCACCCACTCAGCCTCACCTACGTGCGCAGCGGACCCACAGGGAACCCTCGACCATTCGTGCATGGACTCTGGGAAAGCTAACCTGGCCCAATCCTCCAACCACAAACGGCGGCGTGATTTTGGTTTTTTTTTTTTTTTTTTTTTTTTTTTACTGAACCTTGCGACTTCCACATTATGGATTGGAGTATCCGATATGCAACCGAAATACACCTACCCCAACTCGATAGGTGATCTGCTATTCTACTCTGCGATTCAGGTTGAATTCAACGTAGACATAAGCCTCGCATTTGATCCCGACAACTACGGATGGACGCTGGGGCTTCCGCCAGAACAGATTTTGAAAACGAAATTGGAGGAAGAGATCGTACTTCTTCACAAAGATTACGATCTGCTCCGAGACGAGGATTTAGCGCAAACTCTCAAAGCGATACACAACCCAAGGTCAGTGGTTTTCGGAGACAGCATGAAATGGAGAACTCTTCACCTTGGGAAGTTGGGTGAGTTGGGTAATATAGAATAAGTCGTTGTTTCAGAATTGGGAATCGGTAGAGAAAGATGTAGAACCTTCCGCACAGTTGTTGTACTTTTTGAACTTACTTAAATTAATAAGTTAGAGCATTATTAGAGCATTATACTTTTTGAACTTATTTAAATTAATAAATTAGAGCATTTATTTAAAACTATCTAAAACAACTAGGGACCAGAGTTGCGTAGGTTATAATATATGATTGTTCACGTAGGAATAAACATATTATATTTATTCCTACGTGAACAATCATATTAAATATGTTAACTAACATATTAACACTTTTTTTTTCTTTTAGGTCGTTTCATACGGGACAGGGAAGAAAATGTCTTGAAAACCTTCGTTGAAGCTTTAGCTTTTGGATACGCCTCAGCACCAGAGGACAAACTGGGTGTCCACGAATTTCATAAAAAACGATTAGGGCAGATTTTAGGGATAAGGGAGCAAAACCTGGTAGCTGAAGCCATGCTTGTAGCAGGCAACCTAGCTTTGATAGGCAAAAGTCATGAGTGGGGTGGAGCATCACATGGGGATTACTTCTTCTCCATTAATGGTCCGATACCAGTGGACAACGAAATGAACGAAGCCAGCAAGAAAATGCTTATTGGTGAGGCTTACAATTTCAATTTTAATTCCATAAATGAATGTCAAACCAGCCCATAGCATGGCCAGAAACTCTCACAATATGAGTACATACTTGATGTAATTTTGCCGTATTTTGACAGGGGAACCACCATGCACAGACGTAGAATGCACATCAATGATCCGGCTGATTGATAATTTTATTGATCCCAGAGTTATGAAATACCTCAACGAGTTGAACCATTTTTCCGAGCTAAGTGCTCCAATTTTGATTCAACGCATCTACAACGCCATTATGACGAGTGATATAGTCGAAAAAGACTGCACTCCGTTCCCTAACGTAGGCCTGTTCAAAACTTTCAACTGCTCCTCTACAATACAGAAACGGGGGGAACTTCCAACGATGATATCATTCAGGGACTACTTCAAACATGCTATGATTAAAAACAAGCGAACTTTGGAAGACCTGCTCGTAATCGCCGAGCACGACCGGCCATTTATCTTCAAATCACATGTTGGACGATTGATCAGCGATGCAGAATTTTACAAAACTGCAACGATCATAAGTGACAATCTGACCGTCGATGATACACACTTCGTAGAGCCATACAGTTATATTGAAGAACGCCTAAAAGAGAAACCCCACCAAATGATATTTGAAGCGGCATCTTCGCCCAAACCCTATCAGGGGGAAAAGCCAAGATTCTACAATATACCGGAAACTCAAACCAATTTCACCGAAAAGAAAAAATCATATGTTTTTGAAAATGGGAGCAGAGTTCATTTAACATATGATGATACCGTTTTATCAAAACACAAAATTGAGATCAAAGTGAGCTATGAAAATCACAATTTGCTCTATCGAACGCCGCTTTACCCGAATTCCGATAAAGGGAGAATTTTGATGGAACTTGAAAACGGAATTATACTAAGTTTCGCTGAAAAAAATAGGACTCCGTTTTTAAAAGTTAAGGAGCCTGAAAAAGTTGGAGAAACAACGCCCGTCTTGGAGGCTCCGAAAGAACCGGAAACCTTGGAGCAACCAGTGCAACCCACAGGGTGGTTACCTTCTAAAGCAAAAAGCATGGAATGGGAGTGTAAGAGATTTCCCGACACGTTTATGTCGAAATGGGTTGGGTTAATGGTACCTGTTGGATATAGGCTAGAAGAAGAGGAGGAAGAGGAAGAATATGGAGAGGAGGAAGAAGAAAAAGATAAGTTCGATGATTTCAACCCTAAACTTAAGAGAATTGACGCTATAATGCAAGCTAAAAAGAGAGAAGTCTGCCAACACTTGACAAATCAGTTTGGAATTTGTTCGCACTTTGGGATTACTCCAAGACCCACTAAAATGTTAGGGTTCAGTCCTTTTGATACAAAATCTCTTGATTCAACAATGGAATATGATACACCTTTGCCAAGCTCGACATTCGAGGTTCAATTGTCTTGGCCCACCGGTCTCCATGTCCAGTTTAAAAAGTCTAGTGCAGGCCAAGGAGCAGTACATTATGTCAAACAGAAATATTTAATCGATAGAAAAGACTATTTTTTGATAAACGACGAAATCTATAGGTGTGTAGCGTCAGACGGCACGGTAATACGTTTTTTAAAAAAAGGTTACGAAGTACTTTATCCAAACGGTACCAAAGTTTTCTTCGAAAAGTTTGAAAATCCTCCAGCGGATGTAGAGGAAGAAGAAAATGAAGGCCAACTTGATGATGCCAAACAAAGCAAAATGAGTCCACCTACAGCTGGGGAAACCCTTAAAAGTCCTACGAAAGAGAAACTGACAGCCGAAAAACCTAAAGCAGAAGAAAAAGAAATTTTGCAAGGACGAATTTTGGATAGTTCTAATTCAACTATTATCCAGCCTCCTCTTGGTGAAGGGACTGAAAATGTCTATCCAGAAACTTATATAACAGCATCAGATGGGAATCAGCGTCATGTTATACCTGGTAAGATTGATGAATTGATAAAAAGTGAAAAAATGATTGACTTTGATGACTTTTTCTGTAATGTCAGGATGGCTGTACGTGCAGATTCGACTAAATTCATTTTCAGAGACGACGGTGAGAGGATTGTAAGGTTTCCAGATGGTACGGAAATCCGTACGGAAGCATGGATGAACAAGGAGGAATTTTTCGTAGACTGGTCGTTGCCAGAGCTATTTACGTTTTTTGAATATGAGCCGGAATGGTTCGTTGAAGAAAAAGAAGAGGAAGAGGTGCGTGAAGAAGAGCCTCCAACTACAGAACCAACCGAGAAGACCAGAGCGAGCAGTCGTGCGCGATCATTGTCCAGGAAAAAGTCGACCCAATCAATTGCTCCCACCGTGGAATCGGATGCAACACATACAGAACCACCCAAGACCCCAATATATGCTGAATACGAATATATGTTAGCCGAAGAAGAAGGGGAAGGCAAAAAGAGGATAAAATTAAGTGAAGATGGATTCATTGTAATCAGCATGTCGTACACCGTATACCATCCACATTACGCTGCCATTCGCTGCGGCTGCAAACGCCAAGCAGTATTTACACTTTTCATGCCGGGTGAAACCACCCTAAATGTTTCAAGAAGGAAGGGGGAGTTCACGGTGACGGTTGGTAACTCTCCCGACAGAATCGAAATGAAATTAAGCAATCAAAAATGTTTTTTCGATAATTTTTGCAATGGTCGATTGTTCCAACGGGCCCTCCTCAATTTGCAGTGTTTCCGATCTCAGGATTTGCCCAAACCTCCTGTCAATCTTTTTTCTATGACAGACAGCAATTCGTCGGAACTTAAGATCGACACTGATGGAAATTCCTACTCCAGAGTGACTAGATCAGGAGACCCGTGTGAAAATCTCCAATCCCGAACGTCAGACTTTAGAAGTTTTGTAGTTCGACGAGATTTCAGCGGCATCGAATTATTTCCGGAAAACCGTATTGAGAAGCTACGAAAATTAATTTTCGGCAAGGGAACGAACAAAGTCAAATTCTCGAAAAGAGCTATGGTCAATCGAACACTCATAATGCAACCAACTAACTCGCTGTCGGGATACTGGGCCATGAATTACCCACAGCATTATAGGAAATGTGCTTTTAAGGTGCCTTCGACTTACGGGAAGGATTGGACGTTTCCATTAAGGAGAAAAAAATCTGAAAAGGATAAAATACCGCAATTCGTGGTTGTTGATGTTATCAACAACGTTGAATCGAAATTTGAAACATCCAACATTCTCAGAACCATGTTAGATGCTTACGAAGAGAGTTTACGACAAGGTCAGGTTGAAGGATGCCAATGCAGTAAAACAATATCGAGAGGACAGATCCGTGACCAGGTCCCTCAGGGATTGGACTATATGGTTCAAAATTTAAGAAAAGGGCAGAATCCTTGTAAATGCCAGTTACTAAGCGCTTTGGAAAAAATATCCGGAAGGGAAGATGCAACTTTGTGCCGTTATTTTTACAATAAGAAAGAACCCTCGCCCGTCAGTAAGGAGAAATGCGAAGCTGTTGACGATTGGGTTAATAATGATTTGGTCCCACATGTAGTGAAAATGGCGACCAAAAAACAACAACTGAACCATATGTTTGGCAACATGAGGTCGTATTTTAAAGCTTTTGCCACCGTCAAGGTTCCTAATTACTTTCTTAGTCCAAAAGGTATCGCGTTTTTAATTATTGACGAAGTTTTGAACAGAGTCAATCACGTTGTAAAGGAAATTCTTAGATGGGAAACGTTAGATGAAATTCTAGACATTCCAGTGCAATCTGTGACAGACGACCATATATGGGATCTGGTCCTGTGTTTAAATCCTGCAGATGAAGGGCTTGGAAGTATGACTCAAGAGCGATTTTACAAATTGTTGGAGGCAGCGAGAGCTTTGCACGAATTTTTCCCTACGATGAGGCATGCTTTGGAATATAGGCGAGGCATCATCAAATGTGAAACGGATGAGGATTCCGAGCAATCCGAAATAGGAGTTGAAAAAAGTTCGTCCAAAACTAAGGAACGCCAAGTGAGCTATGGCCTAGTCAAACCTGCACCATCGTGGTGCCAATCTACAACCCAGAGCAGCATTTCAGGTATGCACTTTCCCCATTTAATATTATTAAATAATGATAAGGTAAGATGAGGGAAGTACAAAAATGGGGCAAGTGCGTAAGTGGGGTAAAAATGCTACTTAGAACAATTTCCACTGGAAGCCATCATGTGGCTCCGTTTGAAACTAAATGTCTGACATCACTAAGTGAAGTCTTCTCAACGTGTCCACGCATAACGTGGCAGGAAGGTTATGAAATCACATAGTGCCAATTCACTCAGCTGCCAAGTTCAGTGCTCCGCTTGTATTATACACTATAATAGTGATCCACCTTTCACATCGATGAGTATTGTCAGGTGTTTTATAGGTTGTTTCTAAGTACAGTAGTTGTACTTCACTCCCATATTTGAAATTCAGTGTTATCTTTTTCCAACAGTGAGTTTGCCCCTACAATGCACTTACAAGAAGGGACATGTGCGTGGTGATTATCAAGTTTGAGATTGATACCTCATGTAAAGTCTGAATTTAACATAATGTTTAGAACGAATTTATCAAAGTTTATTAGTTTTTATTGATGTTTTCAAGTTTTGCCCCCATCGTCTAGGTCTTGAGTTCTGTAAAAGTTGCTAACTCTGTGAGTTTTTGTCCTATTTTTAAATAGGTACCGATTAAATTGTCAAATACGTAAAGGGTCTTTGAGAGATTTCCTTTTTTGCACTTGCCCCGGTGAAACCAGAATAAGCTTTCCACAGATTGAAAAGGACAATTACACATGTGTAAGTGCACTTCCCTTACTTACCCCAAGTGGAGTAAGTGCGTAAGTCGGACTTCGGCAGCTATTTTGGTCATAGTCCAAGGCTGGAATGAAGGAGGAAGCAAGCGGGAAGCGGGAAGGAATTCAGAGGCAAAAATAAAAATTTTCGTAACGTTAACGGCTATTTTTGTGGTTTTGTTGAAGTTGAACTTGACAAAGAGTGATTCGCCATTATAATAACATTATTCGAACGCGTGACTGCAGGCCATGAAAAAGTTCCGATTTTGAGCGTGACCTATCTTATTAAATTACGTCTCATATTAGATAAATTTTATCAACTGGCCTAACTTATCCATATCTAATTTTTAGGATGTTCGTGCATTTCTTTTCCTAATTCTGACGAAGAAATAAAGACATACTTCACTCATTTAGAACCCCCACTGACCAGAAAACAATTTTTCCGCCCAATTTTGCAAACGCCAAATGCCGAACTCGAAGCAACCACGGCGAGTGAAGAATTGGAAGGCGAGGAAACTCCAACCCGAGAAGATGAAGAGATAGCCAGCGAATGGAAAAAAGACGAGGAAAACAAGGTGGATGTATATACAAAAGCCCCCGACAGTATACAGAGGATGATAGAGCTGATATTGACGGCACCCCCCAGATGGGGTGGGGAAGACGCCTGGATGAATGAGATAGAAAAGTGCGAAATGGCAGTTTTACGAGCGGCCAAAGAGGATAGGAAAGAAACCTGGATCCGGAAAATGGAAGACTTCAAGAAACCTTTGTTCCAACGGAAAGGGGTTGAACGCATCATAAGAGACATGCTGGATAAGATGGAGGTTCAAATCAATAAATTGAATGTTTAATGCATGCGAGAGAGAGAATGTGTGTAGAACAAGCTTCTCTCTTATGATATGTGGAACAAAATCCTTCAGATCTAGGTTTAATAGGGCCACATGTGAGTAAAGCGTTAGTCATTGGTATTAAATAGGATGAGTACCAAGTTCGGTGAGTATGAATGTAATTTCCCTCCAGAGCACAAAATCATTAGGTAGGTACTCGGAAGCCCCCTATATTGATAAAGTCAGTCGCTCGGATATTATTGCCTCGCATCAATAAAGCGATACCCTTGCTCTATTACTCTCGGTTCCATGTCACGAAGCCGAAAGTCGGAGAATTAGGTTCATATAGTCAAAAGGGAACGACGACGGGGGCAGGCGTGTGCTTGATAGAACCTCTCCCGCCCGGGGCTCTAAAACTACCCCTGCTCTGACCTCTGGCGGTTATTTCCTTCTGAAACCCTTTGCTCGACCAAGCGTGAGATCAGGCTCAAAACCCCATTACTCCTGGAGGAGAGGGCGATGGTCAGTCAGACCGGTTGATGAGAGAGTTAGGGGAGAGATTTTCTTGAGTGTTGGTAGTATTTATGTAGATCCTAACCCCATCGAATTTCAAGCATAATGACTAGCCACTGCAGCACGCTTCTCCCCATTATCATCTACAGGAAACAGTTGCATTGCCTCAGCTCTCTCTCATTAAGCTCAACTGGGTGATGCTTCTTCGTCAGAGACAACGAATTGTACACAAATGTACGGCTGATGGCTGTTAGCAGATCTTAGAAAGAAGCGGTGTCCTGAATTAGCACATATTCTCCTATTGAATTAGCACACAGTTCTGAATTAGCACATATTCTCCTATACAGAGGATACAATGTATACATATCATGTAGCTAAATATGGCATGCATCAATCACATGGCCAACCCGTAATGATGACACTGACCGAAAAACCTTGTCTGTTGTCTGTTGCTTATTATTCCAAGACTCTGGTCCAAGACTTCTAACTACAACTTGCGTTTCGAGCCCAATAATTTGATTCGATGATCATTTGATTTATTCAATAATAGACTCGTTTTTGAGATTCAACGAATAAAATAGCTCAATCCTCATAGGATTTTTGACGCTGAATCTGATTCTTTTTTTTTTTTTTTTTTTTTTTTTTTTTTTTTTTTTTTCTCCCTCTATTTGCCGGTTCTTTCTCTCGCGCATTTAAAAAGGTATAAACAACGATTTTTGCGTAATTCGTGTACTTTGTCAACTTTACCGCTGTTTTCCCTAGAACCGAGTAGTGATGGCTAAAATCAGGTTTTAAAATTCGGACTCAGCATCTCAAAAAACTAGGCAATAATTGGAATGGGACATGGCAAAAATTGGGAAAGTGAAACTGCCACTTAACACTGAAACAGAGCCACAAAATGGGGATATGAGCTACCAACATCTCGAAAGTAGACGTGATGGCAAAAAAAAGGGGGGGGGATTCAAATTCAGATACAGCACACTGAAGAACTCAGACACCAACCCTCATCTCCCCTGCACCAGACAACACCCTTTTTTTATTGGCCAGTGTAATTGAGTTGGTTGGTGGAAAAAGGGCGCAGATGTAACGGAAAACTGTGTTTTGAGATACATATCAGCTTCGTCCAAGCCCACCGAAGAAGAGATCTGCTCAAGAATAGTTGGAGAGAATGCCAAAGGAGAGGCGATTCCTATTCAAGAAGACGAGGATGAAGACGACTTTGAGAAACCTCCTACTCATAAAGAAACGATCGATACTTGATGAATTCTTTTAAAAGTAACATATTTATATCTTATATATAGTTATATATAAGTTAACCTATCGCCCAAAGTTCAATCTTTTCTCTCTCTCCTTCAAAATTATTTTCGTCCTATCGATTTGAAACTCAGACAGAATATTATTCACGATGTCCGGAAATGGGCACATAAGCCCATGTGCCCTTTTTCCACCTACCGCCTCAATTATTTCGTAGTTTTTACAATACTTGCCACAAATGGTTCAAGTAGGTTCTTCCTTTACAAATCTCAACCTCGTGGCTAACCCCCATCTCCCAAGCAAGTCGGTTTTATTACGTTTTCGGACTACAGTGAAGGGCTCGTTGGTCGATTCAAGCGTTGCACTTCCCAACATCTTCAGGGGGTCCTTGAAAGCGTTCCTGAAAAAAGGAGCTACCCACGATGAAAAGCCGCCATTGAAGGAAAAAGTGGGTAGCTTTATTATGAAGTACAGAAAGTGGAAAGGTCTTGTTAGAATGTATCTGCATGGCTCAAGAAAGGTTATTACATTCTAGAGAAAGCGTAAGGAGCCCTCGCTAACTACGCAGAGGAAATGCTCAAAAGAATCTCCAGCCCATTAAAAAGATGCTTGTTGATATTTTTCTCAACTGTACCAACAAAAAGAATGTGGAATCTTTTAACAATCCAAAAGCATCCAACACAAATTCTTGGAAATAATTTTAGTTGGAATAACGTGGAACAGAAAGAATAAAATTGTTTTTTCTCCGTGAGTCGATAAACGAAAACCAGGAGCACAATAATAAAACCGCAAATCTTACACAATAGTTTATTATTCTTTGATATAAATTATGCAAAACTTAATTCTATGTCAATATTGTAAAGCCTTTACAGCCCCACTAACAGTAAAGAGAAATCGACAGGTATTCAACAGTAAATTACATCCACCAGGGATGGAGGATCGGATGGAAGTGGCTGATTCTGTGATTGGCCGACTGATGTGGGTTCAACTAATTTCACCCTGCCTTAATCAAGTATATCAACCTAATTGTCTGGAGGTGCATTAGAGAGAGCCTCGCGTCCTAGCCTCCCTCCCATTTCCATGGGACGCTCCACAACTCAATTAAACCAACCCTGAAATTATCATACTGTGCAGTGTCTGAGGCGCTGAGAGATTGGGTGTAAGGGTGCGTTAATGTCCCTTGTCAACGTCTTCACAAGAGGCCTGATGGGGCTCACCCTTAGATGCAAGATTTACTAAAGTGAACTCAATCACTTAGCTAATGTTTGCAGGTAGGTACCTCTTATGTATAAACGTGCAGAATATCATGACTGTAAAGGAATTTCACAATAAGATGGGACATACCATCACTGTTTAGTTTGACCGGACTCATTCAGGAACTCGGGATAGTTCCAACTTTCCTAAATGGAAGAAAGCTGTGGAAACAAACATTTTGGTTTGGTGGCTTCATTCCCAGGAGTAATAATGTTGGTTAGAAGTGAGCTTCGGTTTGAAGTAGGACTTATTCCCTCTTTTCCAGATCAAATTATCGATTTTCGTACCTAAGCCCCAGGGGGGCACTAGCTTATCTCCGTCGACATCCACCGATGCAATATAGAAGTTTCAGCGCTTCCATTCCCCAACCCCTACGAATTCCTGCGGTGCAGTTCCCCACCCTCACAAACTCCAAACGCATCTCTCCCTCACCCTGCGAGTCTCCATTAATATGGATTTAGTGAGTTGCATTTGTCAAAAGATGGGACGGTGTGATGGGAGGGGGCCCTACAAAATTAGCCGGTTGTTATCAGTATTCTCCAGGGGACACCTCAGCATTATTAGGGGAGCGCAAGGGGCCTGCATCCCTTCCCACTGAATCAAAAATATAAAAGAACTTCCCAAAACGAATGACCAGGGTGTTACCACCTACACAGCCGAAAGTTGGTTAACTTCGTTTTTCATGGGGAATACGTGCTCAATAACTCCTCTGCACCCTCTGCAAGCGGCAGAATGTAATTTGTTGCACTTGTCCCTTGAGAGCTCAATTGATTGAATCCGACGAAACAATTTTTACCCCGCAGAAATAGACGTTTTGCAATGTGATCGAATGTATGAAGGTAAATATAACAACTATTACCGTTGGGCACTTGGAACCCCTGATTAAGATTATGAGACGGATTGAATCGTGGCTGGAGTAGCCATAGCACCATAACAAAAAATATTTGAAGTCCATCCAAAGTTTTCTCTATATTTGACCGTCTCTATACAGAAGTACCTACCAGGTAATATTCATATTTTTCATTCTGTTCTCTGGCTGTTCGAGAGAGAGTGTGGCATTGCTGATTAATCTACCGAAATGCCACTTTTGTATAAGATCAAAAGAAAACGGCGAAGAAACCAGTCGTCGGCAGGCGGCACACAAACAGTTCACGGGAAAGCACCTACTTGGTCTAGAGATGGACGACCGAAGTGCTTTTCGTTTTCAAAAAAAAAGAAAAAAAAAAGAAGTTAAACGACTCAAAGTAAAACCAAGAGTGCTATTGAGAAAGTGGCTTAAAATATATCGTTTTCATTTTCGGGGAGGAAGTATTCTAATCTGAAAAGCTATCCAGTTGGAGCAGGGGGCGTATTTGAATATACGGAGTGGAAAAAGCTTGGATTATTGCTTGGGGAAGGGGTTTCAAGCTTTGCACGAATTATTCGAGGAAAGAAGCAATAGGAATCTTCACATCACATGCCATTACCCATCCTCGTTATGAGGTATTCCTGTATTTTTGCTGGGGTTTGAAATGATGATTATAAGCAGGCCTAACTCCGTCATCCCTAACCAATGCTATGAATTTCATGACTATTAATTGAAATTTAAGACTATAAATTTTATTTGTTTAACAGTTGTTAAGATAGAGTCTTAGAAGTGACCCCAAAAGTGGATTCTACGTTCAAAATGACTTCGGAAACGACACCTCGTTCAACCTTCCAAGTCCTTGAAAACCTCCACTTGCAGCCGACTCAGTTCCTCGAGTTTGCTTTTGGAATTTCATTATTGTTTAGGACTGTCTTTAGCTGCCGAGATATTTTTTCTCTAACCTGCCTAACCAGCAGAAAAACGTACCTAAGTTCTGGTGCCAAAACGTAGATAGGCAAAATGTCCAGGTTACTGACTATGCGGGGAGTTTTCCTTCCTTTTTGGTTTATTATTCTTGGAATAATACACCTATGTTTTCGCGACGGGGGTCGACGACTCCGATCGGCCTCAAAATTTGACATTATCCGTTTCAAGTGGTCTAGATTCGAAAACCGAAATGTCCGTCCGCCGTCCGTCGTCCGCCGTCCAGGCCGTTTTGGGCAGTAGGAATTTTTTTAAAAATCTGAAATTTTGACAAAATACTTGGTTTACCATCTAGTTGTGCCCGCAAGGTTTTCAGCCCGATCGCCCAAACCCGTGGGGCGCTCTGGGGCTAAAATGGAGCTACAGAAGGTGGTTTTTGAAGGCTTTTGGCTATGGGATCGAATCAGGTGTCGTTTTCGAAGTATTTTTGGACGTAGAATCCATTTTTTGGGGTCCCGGAACGATCCGATTTCACTGTGGCGATCTATAGGGCTTTCATGGGGCTAAAAATGGGATTTTTGAAGGATCCCAAGAAGTTAAATATCTTTCGAGTAAAAATTAAAGAATTTTTGAAAAAACACATTTTTGAAAAAAAAAATCCCCTCAAAAAATTTTTTTGAAATATAAAAATCCAAAAAAATTATTATTTTTTTTAATTTTTTTATTGACAGAATTAAATTTCTGTATAAGTAACCTATATCAAAGAATAATAAACCCTTGTGTAAAATTTGCAGCGTTTTTTTACCGTTGAGGTGCATTTTCCCTGCCTGATAACTGATTTCCCCGTTAGCAACTTGGTTTCCCTTTTTCAGATTTTCTGCATTTCTGTTTTTATGCAGAACAGGAACCCACATAAAACCTTTTGAAGGGACGCGAGCTGAACCGGGGTCAAGAACTTCTTGCCAGAAAGCTATAACGACACTTCCTGTCGGTCTGGAGATCGCGGGTCTCTCTTTTCTGCCTCGATACCGCCTCCTGGGTCAGCAGATCGCGACAAATCGTGTTATGCCCTAGGCAGGGATATTCAGCTACTCCCTTCATCCTCCTCCAAAGACACCGGGGGCGAAATCCCAGTTACGCTGGAGGCCTTCCCCCAAACACACAACACAATTAACTATAGAACTAGGAACTCATTTTTCGCATGTAGGTACACCTGTAACATCCGCTAACCAGGGTTACACAAACTAACTCTTACACAGGGTGGCCGCCAAGCTGGGAAAAATTAATTCCCTGACTTTTCCCTGACTTTTCCATGCAAAAATACCTAATTTCCAGACCCGAAATTATTCAAAATCTGAGATTTTAATAATTGAATTATTAATAATAATAATTTAATCTGACATTTTATTAATTCTGATAATTTTAATCGCTTGAATTTTTTTTTTGTTATTGAAAGTTGATTAGAAAATACATAAATTTTTACACCAAACAATTAAAACCCAGGGAAAGTAGATAAGTAAACTGCGTTTTAAAAACTATTTATTTGACAAAAATAGTAACACTTGAAAAATAAAAACGCTGCAAATTTTACACAAGGGTTTATTATTCTTTGATATACGTTACTTGTGTAGAAATTTAATTCTGTAAATGAATAAATTTAAAAAAAAAATTTTTTTTGGATTTTTATCTCGAAAAAATTTTTTTTTTTTGATTTTTGTTGTCCTAGAATGTGTTTTTTTCCAAAATTCTGTATTTTTTACTCGAAAAATATTCAACATCCTGGGATCCTTCACAAATCCCATGTTTACCCCAAGAAAGCCCTAAAGATCGCCCCAGTGTAATCGGATCGTTCCGGGGCCCCAAAAAAGGGATTCTACGCCCAAAAATACTTCGAAAACGACACCTAACTCGATATTATAGCTAAAAGCCATCAAAAAAACACTCCCGTAGCCCCATTATAGCCCCATAGCGCCCCACGGGTTTGGGCGATCGGACTGAAAACCTTGCGGGCACAACTAGATGGTAAACCAAGTATTTTGTCAAAATTTCAGATTTTTAAAAAAATTCCGAAGTTTTGAGGGTCAATGAAGGACTCGATGGGTTTGAAGCGTTGTAATCATTAAGAACTTCATACAGTTTTGACAGGTTCGACGAGCGCTTTCGCTATATATAGCATCTTCAGGTCTAAAAATAGGAAGACAACCTGTTAGAGCAGGGAGGCGACTAAGCATCATTAAATTTATTCTAAGAATTATGTTACCAGTTAGGAGTTGGTATTCGTACTGGTAACGTAATTCTTAAAATAAATTTAATGATGCTTAGTCGCCTCCCTGCTCTAACAGGTTGTCTTCCTATTTTTAGACCTGAAGATGCTATATATAGCGAAAGCGCTCGTCGAACCTGTCAAAACTGTATGAAGTTCTTAATGATTACAACGCTTCAAACCCATCGAGTCCTTCATTGACCCTCAAAACTTCGTTGCCCATAAACGGCAGATAATGGACTCCATAAGCTTTAACGTAAAAAAATTCCTACTGCCCAAAACGGCCTGGACGGCGGACGGCGTACGGCGGACGGACATTTCGGATTTAGAATGTAGACCTCTTGAAACGGATAATGTCAAATTTTGAGCCCGATCGGAGTCGTCGACCCGCGTCGCGAAAACATAGGTGTATTATTCCAAGAATAATAAACCAAAACCAATAGAATAATTTATACCTTAATTGGAACTTGGTTGTATCCATATGACATGGAATTACTAGGATGGGATCTATTACATCTAGTCACATTGTTGCATATTACAGAGATGAATTAAATATATTTAAAAGACTAGTTAGATACCTTTAGGTACCTACCTACGGTTTTAGAGAGCCCGACTGCCTAGTCACAACCACAATCAGAGATCACAATTTTCCCTACTTCCCCATCAGTTTTAACGGATTTCCCGATAATTTCTCCGTACATTTTTTCTAGCTAAAAATAATTTTCGATAAGCCAGATTCTGCGAATAAAAGCAGGGTTCGGGTACGTACCCGAACAGAAAAAAATCTTTTTAATTAACTAGTAATGATTACAAGGACAGAGATCTCGAACCAAAATACCAAGTGAAAGATTGATAGGTTACTTCGTGGGTGAAGTGGAACATTCCATTATGAAGAGAGGGATATTGGTGCATGAAGTGTGACTTTTCATCGTGTGAATGGGGATATTATATCTGTAACGGGAATTCCGCCAACTCATTGAACTTGTGCGGGCAACATGGATGAAGAGTGAGGGGAAAACAAACCCGGCAAAGTCGCTCCCACCAAAATTCAAAAATTATCATCATTTTCGGGACGGAAGAGAGAGACAAACTTGACACCAAACAAAATTCGTATTTTAATACAATTTTTGATTTTTTTTTTTTTTTTTTTTTAATCAAAAATTTTTCCCTGACTTTTGACCGATTTCCCTGACTTTTCCCTGACTTTTCCTGAAATTTTTCATTCCCTGACTTTTCCAGGTTTTCCCTGACTTTTCCAGATGGCGGCCACCCTGTTACAGTAGGTATAATGTTTTTCATGCATTTGAAAAGAGTAGGCCAGTCCTATTTTTTTTTTTTAACGGGTAGGTAACGAATTTCCCTTTGCACTCAATCATTTCCAACAAATCGTCTTCAGTTTTAATTATAAAGAACAACTTATATTTTCTTCCTAGAGGAGGGTAGAAAAGCGCCAGAATCCAATACATTAATACCCCTCAGAGTAGATCCTGCCAACCATAACTCAAGCGATGCAAGGATGGTTGGAGTTGGTGGATGTACCTTAGACTCCAGTTATCATAATGGCCTTCTAACAACTAGGTACTCGCTAATTGACTAACTGTGTTTCTCCAACTTCTCCCACCCATTCAGCAAGACGCTCGCAAAAGTTGTTAATACTGTAGTAGAGGTTGGAGTCGACTATCTAACGCGAAATTACATCATTCATTCTCATAAACTGGAACGAAGCAGCTTGTCAGCTTCAGGGACCGGAGGGGAGCAACCGGGGAGAATTATTCGCAGTAAACTTAAACTTGAAATTCACATCAGGGGTAATAACTGAAATTGGCGGGGCTTCTACTCTTCAATTCTCAGGTCCCCTAGTAGCTAACGAGTGCAACCTTTACAACGCGAACTGGATGCCTTAAGGACTGAAATTATCGAAATTAAATTTCGGAGAAGAACTGAATTCATTAAAAGATGTGGTATACACATTAGACGAACTTGCATAGGTTTTACTGTGTAGGAAAATGTATTTAATCGTTCAAATAGTGAGATGAATGACGAAAGTCATTGTGCAAAATAGAAGGAACTTGAAATTAAGGGTGGCTTTTATTTTTAATAATTAATCAGTAACTATTTAAACAGTTGAAAATGTGTTATTGTCCTCTCCACTACTAATGCCAGGTGTACAAAAACTTCCAAGGAGTCTCCATTAAACAATTGAGTTTTTCTAAAAAGCCAGTTGAAAGAAAAAAACGCAGATCACGTGAACTTGCGAAATCATTTTTTTGTCATTGCGGTTGACTCACTTCGACTAAAGGTATGCTTTCCTTACATGTAAAGTGTTATGTATAACACCAGAGAGGAGTTTTATTCAACTTTTGCCGGCAAGTTTGTTGGAAATTTAATGCTAGTTTTAATTTGCTAGCATACATAATCAAAATTATAATAACAAGCAACTCTTGTAATAATTATTATTAGAGTAATAACTTGTAATATTCTAATAAGTATATAATACGACGTATGATGCCGCAGGCACTTAGGTGAATCAGGCATTTACGTAAATGCATAGGCATTTAAGTAAATATTTCGGCAAACTGGATGTTTTTCTATCTGCCTAGACACTTACATAAGTGCCTGATAGGGTTTAGGCTTATAGGCAAATCAATGAAAATCACAGTCAGTCAACTTTTTTACACGTACCTATCCTACTTGTTGGAGCAAGTGACGCTTTGATGGCCAACATTTAATTTTTTTCGGATTTCTTGAATCCTACCTCTCGGGGTGGGCACAACACATGGCGTTTGAAGGGGGGGGGGGGGGGGGGGACCTCGGGTTAAGTACAGATTGAGCTGGGCGTACGGCAGGGGTCAGTCCTGTGTACGGTGCTCTACCTGCTGTACGCCAATGGCTTGCCCTTCACTCTGCGGCCGCTTGGTGTACACGCGTGTTTGTTTGTGGATGACATCGCAGTACTGGTTGCAGCAGAAACGCCGGATGCACGTTAGCGGGAAGCACTCGAGGCAACCACAGCTCTGCAGGAATGGTGCTATGCAAATAGGCTCGTACTCAATCGCGACAAGACCCAGGAACTCTTCCGCAACCGAGGCAACCCATCATCGGCGGATTATCTGGGGTTCATTCTCGATAACCGTTTTTTATGGACCCCATATTGCGAGAAGCTCAAGGGCAAGCTGAATCAGGCGCTGTTTCTTCTACGCCGAGCTTGCAGGACAATATCCTTCAGCGTGTTTCGACTTCTATATTTTGCATGCTTCCACAGCCACCTGAATTACGGAGTGGTCTCGTAGAGTAACGGTGCTTGCGCAGGTGCAATCTTCACCCTCCAAAGGAAAGCCATCAGAATCTTGATTAGACTGAACAAGACAGCATCCTGTAGAGCATTGTTTCCCAGAGCTGGTATAATCACCTTGCCAGGGATGTATGTGTTGGAGGCGCTCTGCCACGTGAGAAACTGCCAGGATGTGACAAGAAATCAAGATCTCCACCACTACCTACTCTACAAGATATGGAAGCGACCTTGTCACCCCATTCCGACGTTTGACCACTTCCCAGAGATCGAACTTGAAGATCAGTAGTGTTAAACTTTCCAATTCCCTCTCCCCAGCTACTAGAGCACTATATAGTACTTGTTCAAGGACTATATAGTACTTGTTTTAATGGCAGCTCTATATAGATCAATTAATGAGTTTCTCGCGCATCCCCTGCGACCACTGTGACCACTGCGTATTTTTGTAATTTTGTTGACGGTATGTAAAAATTCTACTACTTTGTTGACTATAATATAGTCAACAAAGTAATATATTATAATATATAGTCATATTATGATGATAAATTATTCTATTCGATAATCTCCTTCATCCCAAACATTTGAATCAAATGATTCATATTTACCAATCAGCCTAAACCTCATCAGGCACATTCGTAGATAAACATCGAGTTTGTCTAAAAATTACGTAAATGCCCGATTTGCCCATGTGCCTGCGACATAATACGTCGCATATATTATATACGATGATTTTCATTCGTGAATATACGCACTACATTTTATGAAAGATCAGTTGTTTTTTGTAGGCTATTTCAGGGAAATAAAACTCAATCTCTCTCTCTCTCTTAAAAAACAGATAAATGAAACCAAGATTTTTCTGTCTCCTATACTTCGGGATGGTCATCTCAGCATTGAACGACACTGAACTAGCGACAACAAATCCAGATAGACACGTCGTTTATAAAGGTGCTGACGCCGAGAAAGAAGCTCCTTTACCGATTAATTCTATGGGAACTGATTACAAACATGTTGACAATGGAAGGAACGTGACAATCGAAGATGTTCGAGCCTCGCGAGAGTTCGATAAAAACACCGAACCGTAACTATACCTTGAATTTAATTTAATTAAATGCTTAGGTACACAGTGATTATTCTGCATGGTTATATTTATAAGTAACAGCTTAGGTCAAGGCTTTCAAGCTTTCTACCTTTCCTACAATCAAACCCCGTTTGTGCTGAAGCCCTATAGCTCAGAGATCACTATAATATAATCATATTATGATCTTATTAAGATATAAGACAATGTATAATTAAATAACAAATTCCAGGGCAAGGTTGAAGAGGAAAGCTACTCCAGACTTACCAGAATATATAGTTGACTCTTTAATATATTCAGAGAGACCGGTACGTTGTCTTAATTTTTTAGAATGTTAAAAAAACAGTCATTTCTGCAACGACCATTTTCGGAGTATTAGTTGCAGAGCGGGTTGTTGCCCGCTTGCAGAGTATTCAACTGTATTTTTTGACGAACAGCAGGCCCGACTGTTTTGGTCCTGGGTGAATAATTATTACGGTCGATTCGGATTTTAATACCTCGGGCATCGCCAGTTTAATATCCAAACATTAAATGTTTGGATATTAATTTTATTTTAACAATTTTATTGTTTGGATATTGAACATTTGCGGGTAGAGAATTCCAATCATCCCAGCACTGGTAAGAAATTTCAGCATCCGTAAATTCACTACTTCATGTGAGGATAATTTTCCTTTTTTTTTCGTTTGTAGGTGCCAAAACTTTCTGGTGCAATAGCGCATGCGGAAAACTGGCGGACACTGGGAGTAGATGAAGTGCCGTACATGGCTGTTCTTTACAAAGAGTTTGTTGTTACTTAACTAATAGGTATTTTATATTATACCCGTGAACCGGTTGTAGTACTCAGAAACCCCTCTAAGGACCCCCTTGGGACCAGTATGGGCTCTTATTTTTGTAGCAATTTTCAATTTTAGGGTGTTCAATCGACACAACATTTATTGCTCTACACCTTTTCTTTGTGTTCAAACTTAGTGAGAATCCTTACATGGCTTCCACACTGGAAAATATTCTGAAAAGTATTGGTTGTTTTTTGAAGTTGAGGTTTTTTTAAAAAATAAGGCCAAGAAGCAATTTTAGATATAGGGACATGGGGTTTATTCGTGATCAGCGTCAAATTTCCAATAGGTACGATGTTTTCAGAGGTTTCTTTCAAAATATGGCCGTTTTGTCCCACTGTGCGGCGTGTTGTAGGTCGGAATGACATGAAATTTGGGGGAAGATTTCCCAGGTCGTCTGTCCGAAGGACTTCGTGGATCTGTAGGCCCACAGGAGTTGGAGACAGAACACTCCTCGAGGGTTGTGTCACTGGAAGTGTCCAGATATTTCGCCCCGCAAGTATTTGGTGAAGCCGCTAACCGTGATTTTGCACGTGAAAACGAGTGCTGCCTAAGTCCCTTGGCTATTGATGAGGGCCTGACTTCCAAGTACCAAAGCAGGCGATCGCTGGAAGGTGGAAGGTAGCCAAATCCCTGAATCAAGGCCAAGTCCCTCATTTGCGATTTGGGCTCCCCCCCCCCCCCCCCTCCCCTACAAGAGGATTTCCGGACATTCACGATGACACAGGATACATGCATATTGCGCACAATGCTGGAATAAATTGAATCGCAAAAAATAGTACCACTGGCACTCGTGCGTGGAAGGATGCCCAGTGGTACCCCCCAAAGCACCTAGCGACGTCTAGATAAACTAAGAATATCATTGGTGCACATTGAGTACTATTCCCAACAATATGATAGACGTTCTAGATACATTTTGTGGCGTACGTACTATACCTACTTATGTTTTTGGTGAATTAATTTCATCCAAAATTACGTGCGCGCAGGAATGTGAAAGTGACGACTGCGTTTGAGCCAGGATCCTCTTGCGGTGGAGCGCTTCTATCGGCTAACAAAGTCCTCACAATTTGCGCTTGCGTGAGATCTTTCAGCTACTACACCATGCAAAAGAAAGCAGCCCCAGGAACGGGATCGAAGTAAGGATGAACTCAGTTAAGGATCAGATGTTTGTCAGGGTCAATACGAACTCAAAACGCAATATATAGCAGGGCTCGAAATATCCACTTTCGGTTCCCCCAAACCGTTTCGATCTCGAAAAGAGCGAAAAATTAGAATTTTTAGGATAAAGTCCCAAATGAGAACGAAATTATAAAGTTCTGAAAAATGCAGGTCCCAGTGGGATCTGAAGGAACAATATTTTATCATTCGGGTGAAGAACGTTCTTGACCCGAACGATAAAATATTGTTCCTTCAGATTTCATTCGACTTATTTTGTTACGATCGTAATTTTATGTCCAAAAATGCATAATATGTACCTATATTACATCATACATTCACGGTATTTTAGGCCCAAAACAAAGACGGTTACCATCAAGAACGAAAAATTTAATTTTGGCCTAAACCTAACTTTTTGGAACACACAATTCACTGGGAGTTGATAAATAAAGTTCCCATCTTGAACGTTCATTTAAAGAGCTTTTATTTTTTCAGGAACTTTATTTTGAGCCCTAATATAATATATTATAGCAACCTAATATTTCTGTACCTACGGGAAGTTGGAGAATTCAATCGCAAGTATAGGTGAGGAATTGCCTTTCCAGATTCGATATCAAGGTCTCTCGAGGTGAAGCCATACTCCTGGAGTTCTCAACAGTCCAATTCGCCGGCAAAGACGAATACCGCCTAAGCACCGATTCGAAGGAATACAATTCCGCTTCGTCTTGTTTCAAAATGATACAAAGCGGCTCAAAAGGACTAGAAGCAGAAATGGTTGTGATGCCGTTCCTTCCGAAAATCACCAGTCAAAACGCATTCCGTTACGTGTTGTGGCCTCCATATCCGATACACGAAAAATACAAACTCGAGCCTGACTGCGCTTTGGTGGAATTCGGTGCAGAGAGCTTGGGATCGTACGATTTCCTGGATTCTGACGGAGTCCTAATTGACACCAAGAGTATGGCGTTAACAATTTCATTCATGCGTGTAAGAAAGCAACTGAACTCATTTGTAGGATCCACAATGTAGGTTTCCAGGTAACCGTCATCCGTTCCTTGAATTTCAGGGTGAGATGACAACTTATTGTAAGGGCCCGGCGTTATCCGCAGATAAGACCACATGCTTTCAACGACCCTCTCCAGTACAAGTTCGTGAATAGTAACGAAATTTTAAAAGCTGAATTCTGATATATTTAACCTTTCGGACAATACGTAATGTAACATTACTAATGTTTGCTACCTTTGGCTTCATGAATAAATTATTCATAACCCAAAGGTTCATGAAGGTGAAGGAATTTGAGGAACTAGTAAATTATTTAATAATTTTCTCCTGCCCACAGCTCTGCCAAGGAGTAATCGGCTTCCCCATCGCGAAAGGTGATGACCTGGCAGGTCTGTCGGCTACTCCTGTTGATTGCCAAGGAAAGGAAGGTAGCATGCTGGGCGCCGTCTTCACCGACCAATCAGTTAAGGAGATAGAAACCTATTTAGGAAAAGACCTCAACGTCAGGGAGTCAGCAGCCCACACCTACCTTTACAGAGAACCTGAAACCATGGTTCGAATCATCCCCGATTACTCTACCTCGGATGAGCCTCCCAAGACCCACTCTTTGGCAACGAAGCGGGTGGTATATTCGACTTCTCTAGTTACATTATGGATCCTCAGTCAAGTCTTCACCTAAATTAGTTAACTGAACAATTGCTCTACCAATAAAACGTGTTATAATTTGCCACCATTACCGGATGTACAATTCAATTTAGTATAACGTTGCAGGTCAATACAATGATGAAAATGCATAAACAGCCGATATATTTTCACTATAGTAAATACGTGAGGTTACAAATGTATAATAAATAGAAAAAATCACAACTCAGAATCAACTAATTTACAAAAATAAGCTGCACATAACGATTCCAAATAAACTACATAAAATTGAACTTTTTGTACAGTCGTCTAGGCTACAGCCAGTCATAAAAATTTAGGAAGAAAGCGTTTAAAAAGGAAGTATATTAGTGAAGATATACTATTACTATGAATCCAAAACTCGAATAATTTTTGTAAGAACGTCTTCGAAGAACTTTGGAGGCGATTTACAAGAGCTAAACAATTTATTTAGGAAAAACTAATCAGCCAAGATAGTTAAAATGGACGAAACTTTACGTTGTATTACGTTGACGTACTGACTGCCGCCGCATTATTTTGTCGAGAAAAATATACGTAAATCTCTTTGAAAACACCACAAACAAATCTCACATCGGATCTACATAGTGCTGTTGAACAGCAGAATTCAACGGAAATGTGTCTCATATCACAGCCATACGCACAAGGCAATCTAAACAAAAGTAACTAAAAAAATAGCCCCCCCCCCCCCCCCCCCCCCAAGATAATTCAGGCCACCTAAATTCCTAAGTCTAATTACATCTATTCAAATATTTACCGATTTAAAACTGAAACTAACAGCTAAAGTCGATTTTACAGCAGATGACAATTTCCCTTTCGTGGAAGCAAAGTGGCCATAGATAATGTTATTCTTCTTTTGATTTTCGATAACGTTAGCTCAACCAGATTGTAAATATCGAGCTCGCACTGACTAGAGTCGACAACAATGGGAACATAAGCTAAAAAGGCAACTGTAACATTTTGCAGTTTAACGTCCTCGGAACCATGCTTCGAAATAATTATTATTATTATAATATAATTATTATGTTATAATCGAAGGATGGTGACAGCAGGGAACAATCGCACATTTAAGTTTCGAGTAACGCATATAATTTGGACAAATTTTACACTTTGAAAACAGTATTAGAACAATGAGACCCCCAAGATGGTTTGTGCTGTTCCATCAAAAGTGGTATAATCGTAACTGATTTAACAAGACCTATAAACTATTATAGATGGCTCTATTTATCTACCAACATTTTTCTACATTTGGTTGAATCACCAAATTGGATTTTAATGTGTGTAAATTTATATAGGTATAAATGTGTATACTTCTGAAATTTGAAAAACAATGACTAGATAAACTTGGGCTAAAAATGGGGTTTCGCTATGGAAAGATTGGCAACTTTAAATACTTTCAAACAGGAGGAAATATCAATTGTTTTTGTAAAGAATGACCCGGGTCAAATTTGCACCATCTTTATTGCACGAGTGGAATAACAATATGTATTTATTGATGAATTTCGCTCAATAGTTTCCTCGTTGTCGCAAAACAAAAATCTTTTCAAACACGAGAACGTAATGTATCACTACTATTGAACAGGAGGACCAATTAATGCATGTAGATCACCGTTGAAAATTATGATTTTGAAATACCACAAGTAGCAAATGCATTAGCACCAGGTAGGCAGTGGCAGTTAAGGCCGGCCTCACCCCAAGTCTAACGCTAAAAAAGCAATAGGGTTCTTCGGGAGGTCGGAATTTGGCGAATTTGTTATCATATTTGGATTCACCTCTCTCAAAAACCCCAGTACACCCATTTTAGCTCAAAATATTTGTACATTTTGATCAGAAAGACTCGAGAATATGAATTTAAAGGAAGGCGGCAACCGGCGCCGGGAGCTGGTACTTTAAAGGGCGGCAGAGTGCACTGACCTAAAAATACAGGGAGCGGCAGAGAAACTTGCTGATTTGAAAGGTCAATAAAAGAAAACATAATTCGCTTATTGATTTTCTTTTCAATTCTTTTTTATCGTATAGTACTCATTTTAAAGTTTTGTTTCAAGTGGTTTTCGAAATTACATCGAGCTAACGGCGGCTCTCATTAATGATACACTGATCTACTACAGTTTTGAAGTTTCGCTCCACTCTGTCGAGCATATTGACGGGAATGTTGGCTATGGCTTGGCGGATTTTGTCCTTCGGGTGTTCCAGGGGTTGGTCAGTGAAAACGATAGATTTGAGATATCCCCACAAAAACAGCGCAGGGAGCCAAATTAGGGGAGCGCGCCACCCACATGTCACCCCTCAAGGAGATGAGGTGCTCGTGCAAGTGTTCCCTCAAAAGTTCAATTGAAGTCATGCTGTGTCAGCAGTGGCTCCGTCCTACGTCACCAAGTTCCATTTCTTCAAGTTTTGGAAGAAAAAACGCGGGGGGGAGCTCAAATAAGACACACTCGAAGTTTTCTGGGGTTCCGGAAGTCCATTGACCTCCAAGCCCTTTTTTTGCCACACTGTCACATTCCCTGAATGTCTCCACCCATGAAACAATCGATTGCCAGCCACGAACGGGACCCACGGGAGGAATATTGAACCAATTTCCGAAGACAACCATGGATGACCATTAGAAAAGTAGGTCTCGAGGGCGAACGCACGCTGCTCCTTTGTCCAACGCATGATGACGACTGGTTTGTGGGATAACAAAACTTTATGAACCCCTCTTTCGCATGAGACCCTTCCACACCCCTTTCTGACCACGCCTCGCTCATTCAAATCATAAAGTTTCTCGGCCGCACCCTGCATGCGCACTACTGCTGCAGTAGTGCATGCAGTAGTACTGCATCCACCTAGTATCAGCAATCGATGGACGTCCTTCATCAGTCCACTATATGGTCCATGCACGTATGGGCTTTGTGCAGGACCTGCGATGGAGTGTTGCGATTGGCCGCGACCCCTTGACACCATACTGAGTGATTTCAAACTGCTGAATCTTTAATTGTCTAAATTACATTCAAGGTTTTTTGGAAATTGCCGAAGAACCCCATTCAAGCGAACTTGAGGTAGCCCTAATGCCTGGTTTTACGTGAAAGGAAAAATTGAGCCGAATAAAGCGATACCAGAGCATTGGCGGATTCAGGATTGGTGGAGGATTGAGCTGCTCCCCCTGAATGGGTTGCTTGCAAAAATGGTCACTAGCTCCGGCCATCGACCAATTCCGATTCTGCCACTGCATTAAAATTTTCTTTTAGTATATTCCACGTTCATTTCTTTAGCTAAACGTTCCCAAAACAAAGTCCTCTGTTTTTCACTCCCTTCCAACGGCTCGACGAGTAGGAAAAACTAACCTTAATTAAACCTAACGATTGAGCGATGTTTCATCGTTGCATTTAAAAATTCTAGGCCGTTCAAATCGAACAGCGTCGGTGAACGACGGAACGCATTAGTTGAAACCCCAAGTGTTTGGAGTCTAGTAAATTGGTCAATTCAGCACGGTTTATATGCTTAAAATCTACATGTAAGTAAATATAATTTTTTTAAATTATAAACTTCAAGCAATAAATTACTTTTATTTACAAGCAATAAGGTTTATGAATCTTTAAACATCTTATCAAAATAAATGAATTGCTTATAGGTTTATATATATTATATACGTGTGTATGTAGGAATAATATTTAATCAAGGTACGTTAGCATTGAAAAATTGCACTTGGACCGTCCAAGTTGGACGCAGGGACGTTCCTGAGATTTGCTAAAACTTGCATCACTGAGAATTCCAACAAAAAATTGATGTTGAAACGTTCAAAATTACCAAAATTATAAACTACCTTAAAGATAGGAGGCGATATATTATTTGAAATTATTTACTAAACTGAGGGCAAAAGAGTTTGTGATAACCTGGAAGGTCATCAAGCCACGGGAAAGTTAATCTTTCCGATTTAGAACAAACTGCACAACCTTGACCGTCGAGGCGAACAATAATGGAACATGACGAGTGGACATGTTCCCGTAAGCCATAATTCAAACATGCAAAAGGTAAAGGACTAAGAACGTAAAGTAGTTTAGTTTAAACAATGCTAAAGCATCTAAAAAGCTTAAAAAGACCAACAAATTGAAAAAGAATAAAAGCATGGTAACTGTCTCAGTACTGGTCATTACTGATTGAAAAAAGAACAGAGCGTCATTTAATAGCTACCATTGAGTGTATCAAACCCCAATCAATTACGAATAGGGGACTACCTAACAAAAAAAAAGGAAACCGCAAAAAGAAACATTTTAAAGTTCTGGTTAGGTTGTGCAGCTCTGAAAATGCGACTAGACCGAAGTGAAAATTATGGTGTTGAGTCCCAGAACGTAGATTTGTACAATTGGATTTGAAACCCCCGGACTACCTTTTGTCAGGCTTGTGCACCTGGGCGTAGAGGTCAGAAATGGAGGTCATTTGTCCGGATCTGGTGCACACGACTTCATAGTCAGGGGGTTCTGGAGGAACGGAATTCACCTGAAACGAAAGTCCGGAACATCAGAGCACAGAAGGAGACTGTTTGAGTGAGCTAATTTTAGTAAATCCGCTACTCTTTAATACTGAGGGCGGAATGCAGAGACGTTCCTCAGCTCTGAGTCTCGTCGTCGTCTTGAGACCGAACGGCAACTCAGCATATTCATAGTCGGTACTCAAAACGCCATCTTGAGCATAGTCTTGAGGCAGTCTCAAATTCGTATTTGTCTTCCAGCTTCCGAGGAGGTACAACTCCAAACAGCATCCATTTTACTATGACCAAAACAAATCACGCACCGAATCCTCGACGAGGATGCAAGCAGGTTATTATAATCTCCGGGCTCAATCGGAAAAAACTGGGAAAAACTCACCCAAAACACCAACAAAAGAGAGTTTCCCCATTTTGAAGGGATAATTTCCCTACCATGATTACCAACCACCGCTTAAGTCACGTCTCGAACCTCATCTCACCTCAAGTCCAGACTCAAATTTCCGTCTGAAGTCAACGTCTTGAGGAAATGCTCACGCCTATGAATTCCGCCCTTAATCGCCCATTTCCTTACCCTTTCATACGGTGGTTCATTAGATGAGCCCACGCTTTCATAGTTGGGGTCGATGAGTGAAGCGGGCTCGTAAGTAGAGAGAGGGTAACGGGCAGTCTCGTAGGTTGGCTCGTAGTTCGTTTCTGTGAAGCCTGGCGGCGGCACTGGCTGATGGTAATGGCGGGAGAGGCTCGCATAGTCCGGCTCGCCACATGGCGACGGCTGCAATTCCTCGTAATTTGGATCCGAGGAGTTGACCGTTTCGTACCCCGGCAGGCTTGACGGTTCGTCATCCACGACCTGAGTAAGACGACCTCAAGTTAGTTTCATCCTCATAAATCGTTCTAAACCTGGATTTGAAAATGATTATGTATGGCAGTGACACCCTATTCTCAACCTGCATGAAACAAAACATCCTCTAATCTTTAATGGTTTGCGATTACCAATCCAAAAGCGCTGCAAATTTTATACAATTTTATTCACTTTTATGAAATAACCAAAAATCAATTCCTTGTCAATAATTTTTTTCTAATTGTGTACCAATCTGATTAGTGTCGGGAAAATATATTTTTCCTTAGAAATGGATTTTAAATCCAAGGTTACGTCGAAAACGACACCTCATTCAACCTGCCGGCCTGAGCCCTTCAAAAGCCCTTTGAAACACCCAAAGAAGCCCCTTAGTGTGGTCAATCGGTCTGATAACGCCCACAAAACTTCTAAAACAACACCGACTAACATAATATGAAGAATATTATTCTTCAAAAGCTCGAAAAATGATCAAAAATTGGAAATCAAAACTTGTCATACTTTACTGCGGAGTTGCAGTAAGTCCGTCAGTAATCAGTAAGTGAGTATTCAACATAAATACGTCCTGATTGGTGTTTTTGCTACTGTTGACGAGGGCTTTCGACCTGGCTGCTGAGTTGGTATGTCAAAAGTAGTCGTCACCAGCACTAAAAAAGCCAGATACAACCGACTTCACCAACACGCAATCTCAGATCGACCTGCGAAACCTTTTAAGTCCGATTTTTGGCAAAATAAAGGTTTTTTTGGTTTTGAGTTTTCTGGCTAAATTTGAGGCCGTGTGAATTTTCGTTAATGAACGGTGAGAAATGTCATCTGAGTGTTCGGTTGAAATAACCTGTAAGTCTGGAAAGCTCTACGAGGGTTATAAAAACGTCTAAGTCCCAGCTTTCGGCGTGTGAATCCTCGTAAGTCTGGAAGAGTTCTTTAAAAAATCCTCTTGTCCGAAAACAGCTGTTTATTTTTGAATTATGCGAATATTGGACCCCCTAACTAATAACTTCTGCTGAAGGTTTCCCATAAACATTGGTCGATTTGAAGTGTTTTGGGCATCGCAAACCGTCTCTATGCAGTTTTTAGTGTCTCCTGTAAAATTTTTATTTTGGAACATAGGTACATGGTTTTGCAGGTATACGGTCGAAATTTGAGTGGGCGTGACAAAATTTGTTGACCAATAACAGTGATACAAAATGTGTATTTAAACCTACTTATTTTCGGTTGACCCCCTTCCGTAAAAATAGGTACATCCTACATCCACTTCCAAATGAAATTCCATGCCAAATGAATGGTCAGTATCTTCACAGCATTCAAGTAAAACAGATACCTAGTAGATTAAAAAAGGAGTTTTTACATTTATTAACCCATTGAATGTAGTAGCATAACGTTCAACTAAAACTAGAGATGAAAGGCGATACAAATGGCTAATGACTAAAATTATGATAGCCATTCAGGAAATAAGAGTGAATTAATTCCTACCAGCAAGCAATAGGTAAATACATAAAGCACTACTATGGTAAGCTCTGCTAAGGTAAAGATGCTGGGGGTATTCATGGTCTGCTTCGCTCGTCAAATCGAATAATTCGAAAGGCCAGGGGAGGGTATAGCTGCATTGAGGGGATCGTGAACCATTCTTAGCTAAATTTTAACGGAGGATTCGGAGGAGGAAGTCAAAATCTCTGCAATCTCTGACTTTTGAATAAACAATAAAAACCTATTTGTCATGGAAGTGATCCCAGAGATAAGAGGCTGCGGTCACACTTTTTCCACCCGTGGTAAATTGCCGGAAAATGGCGGAGCGCAAGCGCATTGATCATCGTCAAAACTAGTTTTACGACAATAACTGTTGAACATCAAAACCCAATGTATATGGCACAGTTCGTAAAACTATCGATCCAAAATCTATGCCTCTTGCATCTGGATTGGATTAATTACAGAAATTAGTGCAAACTATAATTAGAGAATGGAATGAAGATGACTTCTGCTTGGAAGTGCATTTAGTACAGCCATAAACTCCTGATCATAATCCTGTTATTATTAAATTATTCATTTTATTACATCACATTATGTCACATAACATTAAATTATCTTTCTCAATAAATCAGATCGGATCAAATCAGACTAGATTGCAGTTTTTGAGAATTCTTCATTCGTTTGGGTCATAATAATATGGTCATATTATGACCACGACCTTATTGCCTCCTTCAAACCAGGTTCAATTATACCAACTCGCTTGCTACTTTTGCAGAAATTCGACGACACTCACATAATACAATACATAAATGTATTTTACTACTTTAAGCCACGCATCAAACTTCAAATAAAATTGAAATTTTACAAAACATGGCCACCGAATTGCTATCTACAAATGGTGAAATCAATCTCTACGGGACAGTAAACATACAATATAAAAAAATCTACAAATATGTACCAAAGAAGTAGTTACTGAAGTATGACATTGTATTGTAAATTACATGGATACTTACAATAGCATAACGAGAGGTTAGGGTCCGTAGCTATAGCGACAAAGTAAAATTAGCATGTACGCCCGCTAATTATGAGAGTTATAGGAGGAATCCACTCAAGTCAAATTTTGCCAAGGTTGAATAGTTTTAGTACCATGCAGCCGACAACTTCGGGGGGAAATAGAGACGTTGCTTGGTCATCGAATACCCGTGAAAACTCGGTGCCTCAAGTGGCAGTGACTCAAACTTGCGTCATCAGTATACATCGACTGTAACATGCGAGGACACGTTTGCGGGGAACGTTCGTGGAAGGCATCTAACCACATCCGAAAGAGCAACAAGGACGCTTTTTCAACACAAAGTTAGGATGACTATCAACATCACCGTGATACCTGTTCAAAGCTTACGTCCTGCGCCGAAGAAGAATAGGACGTAGAGTATTTTCGTCATTTCAACGCAAACGTGCCATTCATTTCCCTTGCTGCAAACGTGCTGCAAAACGTCCCACCAACGTGTCGAGAAATTGGGTCACCCATTTAGTCCCATTTATAAACGAGCGGGTTCTCCAACCAGAATTCCCTCGTTTTGTTTTTTATATTTAGAGTAGTTTACAGAGGAATTTTTTCATGAAGACTCACTCTTTGGCCAAGCAACTTCTCTATTGAGTTTGCGAATTACAATTGAACACTTGCAAGAAAACATCAAACCTTCACCCTCAATTAGTCTTGCGTGGATTCTCTACGATTGTGTGGCTCACTCGACATTTTAGAACTACTTCAAATTCAATAAGAAAACCAACACAAGAAACAAATCCAACAAAACTGGTCAGCTGATGTGACCGCATTTGCTCACCCTGTCCTTTAGTCGGCTTCTTTTTGATCTAGCAGCATGAACAGAAACGTCAACTTAGAAATAGGGAGAAAGAGAAAAATGCAACGTACGAACTATATGCCTTCGTACAGATAAATTCGTTCCCATAGTGAAGACTTGAAACATATAATAAAATAGTACGTTGCATTAGGTATGAGCTCAATTGTATGACATAGAACGAACCTGGGAAGCACGCCTGGGAATCGGGCCGTTTTCACTGGGACCATCAGGCGTCGTAGGGGACCGGCCTTTTTTGATAACTTTGGCGTACATTTCGTCCAATGCCGGCACCTGAGGCAGAGGTGAATTCGCCTGCCGCCTTTCCCGGCGAGGAGAGTCCGAACTGCAGGTCGACACAGAATCTGCACAATAAACAGACACAACATTAACGCCTGCCAAAGCCAGAGTCTAATCTGCCAAATTTGAAGTATTTCGATTTTTTTTTTTTTTTTTTTGTAAAAACGACCAAGAAACTTCTTCTCAGTGCCTTGATTAATTTAATTAACAACATAATATGTTGTTAATTAAATTAATCAAGGCACTGAGAAGATAATATTATTATCCAAGAATATTGTAGTAGATTATAGAGATAAACTGCGAGCGATTATTCCAAGTTAATAATCCCCCCCCCCCCCCCCCCACAACGGATTCACTTTCAAAACCCGTTTTACGACAAATAACTTACGTCACATGCTTAAGATTCCCACAATACTTCTT
This sequence comes from Pilophorus perplexus, assembly GCA_955831195.1. Taxonomy (NCBI): domain Eukaryota; kingdom Metazoa; phylum Arthropoda; class Insecta; order Hemiptera; family Miridae; genus Pilophorus; species Pilophorus perplexus. The sequence continues at coordinate 11,557,226 of OY037010.1, read as the reverse complement.
CTCCCTAAATATACCCTACATAATATGTATATATAATGTAGGGTATATACCCTATTATATTTATACCTTTATATAATATATAAAGGTATAATTACAGGTTATATTATAACAAGGACCCAAATAACAAAATCCGAAATAAACCTGGCATAATCAATCAGCAACTAACATACAATAAAATTAGGCCACACAGAAAGTTAATAGAGACAAAACAAGAACATCATGTATCATGCTTTCTGCATCCAGGTGTTTACATCCTTTAAATTGTAAACTTTATCGACGGCCTAGCAATGTATTAAATGTATCCCAGTGTATAAGGTAAGGGGAAGCTCCAAAACTATGATTTGAGTAAGCCAGAACACAACCAAAAGCTTCACAGTAAATGATGAAAGCAAATCCACCATCAGCTGGTGCAGATTCTGCAACTAAGCAAAATGTCACAAAAGCGCAGTGGGTATGATTTTAAAACTTACAGGAAAACTCTTTTATTGGTGGGATTTGAATAAGCGAAGCTCAATGAATTAATGCCTATTGATAAAAATAAATTTTTTAAAAAAGGAGGACAAATATTAACATTGATACAGTATATACACGATAACTCCTTTCAATAAGCAAGCTACTTAACGCAAAAACTCATCGAGTAAAATAAATGTTGATATGAAGATTCACTTACGCAAAAAGTTTAGAGTTTGTAAGGGTGAACTGTAATTTCAAAAAAAATGAAACACAGAAGAAGGGAAGTCCAACCAAAAATCTATTTTCAAGTAAAGATAGGCTGTTCGAGATATTGGGACATCCGAAAGGAATAATAGAATTAGTCATATTAGCCTAAATTCGAAGTACCTTTTGCATAAACCAATTTACCTCATTGGATCCTTAAAATTTTCAAGATCCACAGCCAAATTACTGCTATCTTGTTTAAACAACAAAAACTTGTTTAAACAATCTTGTTTAAAAAAACTGAAAGTGGACAACTTTTTTAATCGTGATCTTACACCCTTTTACTAAAAACACATAGACACAATTTCAACTCAATTCCTTACATTGGCCTGAAACACGTGTGCAGCATATTGCTCTCAAGTAACATTTTCTTGATCTATCTGTCTGCATTTTACCGATGCTGGCCACTGTGTTAGGACCGGGGGGGAGGGGGGGGGGGGGATTAGCACTCATCGACCCAGGCCACCCTCTAGCTAGATTCACATCGGGCGGAACGAGGAAAGAAAGCGGAAAAAACCTGTGGAGGGGGTGGTGGAGTCAGAAGAACGTTCCCATGGTGGACGGAATCATAACCTTCCTCCTGATCAGATCTTCGAAGCTCCTCCAAGCACTAGATCGATTAAATTTTTGTTGAAATGCATTGTATCTTCAAAGACCTTGTTGAAATTCATCAAACGTAGGGATGGAACCAAAACCACAAATCGACGCAAAAATATTGCAACCTCTTCTAGCGGTTACAAACAGAATGTCCATTGCGCATCTGCAGAGCTCGACGGAACGTCGGAAATGGTATAGAAATTTCTTCCGCGTTGCGCTGTCCACCCGCTCCGACAATATGGCGCCACTATTCTCCACTACAGTCCAAACAGCCAATCAGATTGCGGTCCATCCTTCCACTTTCCGCACCACGTGAATACACCTTCACTGGGCCTGGCGTCAAGTGGTGCTCCATGGCTCAGTTTTGAAAATGGAAGATTGTCGACGGGGGGGGGGGGGGGGGGGGGGTCGAATATGGGATGCTTATCCAAAAATATGGTGTGCAAGGGTATGTAGTAGGATTTGGAGTCAAAAATAATCAAGATTTTATTTAAGAATAACATGACATCAAGTGGTCAGGTAGTTCAGTAGTAGGTAGTTCAGGCCCTTTTCAGAACAGTTGGGCTTCACTTTTCAAACACCCTTAGGATTTTCTTGTCTCAGGGAAATGAGAAGGGGAGGAATTCCTTACCTACATATGAGTTACAAATGGAAGCGCCTGTATTGGGCTCATCCAGAGAAACATTAATAGCACAGGATATTTTCCACTGATCTTATCTTACCTTGATGATGGAGAACAAGCGACAGATTTGGCGGATGATGAGAGTTCTGTTGCCCAGACGAGTGAGGCTGCACTATCTGCGCATAAGTCTCACTTCCACTAGTGTATTCTCCACCGCCAGACGGATCGCCGACGTGGGACGACTGACGCTCTTCGATGGCAGCGTACATTTCGTCTGAGTCGTCGGAAACGGTGGCGTAATGGGGGTCCATGACTCCACCACCGTTTCTACGATTTGCAAGGATCCTCGATAACGGTTCCCGCACGCTTATTGATGTGTAACCTTCTGTAAACATCAATCAACGCGCGAATGAAACAAGGTATTCTAGTAGCCACCAACTTAAGTAAGCAGGCGTTTAACGGAAGATACAAGCCATAATTTACCTTAGGACAATTATTAGGTTTCCCTTTTCACCAAGATCCGATAACTGGTTTTACCTACCTGGTAAAACCAGTTATCGGATCTTGGTGAAAATATTAGGTATCTAATCTTATGAACGAAATAAAAATAGTTCCAAATATTGATGATATTTTAAATTGCGTTTTTTTTGTTTTTGTTTTTTTTTTAATGAGGTGGTAGGGGGACAAAACAACACCTCTGCTGGTTTGGAGGCCTAATTATCAACCAGTGTCAATATAAGTATATCAACCCCATTAGAATCTTCCATAACGAAATCCCAACACCTACATATAGCAACCGTAAATCGGTTGAGTCATCTGAGGAGCCCTTGAAACGTATTTGAGCCAATTGACACGTAAATAGCCCTCAATAGTCCACTCTAAAAATTAAAAATAAAGACTACCGTACCGTACCACTAACATGAACAGATAGAGGAAACGAAAAATTACTCGTCTAGCCAAATTAGAAGCCCATAAAGATGAAAATCCTACTTTTCGATCAGTTGTGAAGGTTCATATTTACGATTTACTGAAAGGGGCCACAGTTCTCACGAATCTCCAAAAACAACGCAGTACTTACTAGACGAGTCCACAGAATCACCACTGAAATGCTGCTGCTGAGCAGGGATTGGTGGAGTCATATAAGGAAGATCATGATTCGCAGGAACGCTTCCTGCAATCGCCGACGCTGCAGCGATTTCGTCAGGCGTTTCGTTATTCAACGAAGGAGATTTTCGAGCCTCTTCTCTTTCCGCAGACTCCGTACAACGCCTACTGAAAGGTAACCCCAAAATATGCAGGTCAAGGCGACCACCAAGCGGCGTACCACCAAGGAGGAAAATAAATGTAGCAAAATCAAGATGCACAACGATCGATCGCAAACTATCAGGTTAACGACCGCTGCACTTACTTAGACTGGGATGAAGAGTTGACGGTGGACTCACTAGAGGTGCTGGGGCCAGGTTGAGCACCATTCGTCCCGACTTGAGCGTAGGGGTGTTCATCTAAAAAAAAATAAATATAAATAAATAAAAAAATTAAATTATCCAAACAAACACGTTCTAGATCCTACACTACCGCCAAACTTGAAGGATGTAAAAACTTAAAATTCGACTGGTTTGATCAAAATCGACGTACTTTGCTGAAGCTGATCATAAGGATGTTCTCCTCGAAGTCTCGCGTAGGGTGATAAGCTGTCATCAGTCTGACTGGGAGTGTAGCTGCTATCAACAGTCAACCCGCTGGTAAGCATTCGCTTTTTTCTCCCAGCATCTGAGAAACCAAAAGAAGCGAGAATATTTTAATTCATTTAAAACACATTACCAACAAAAGCAAGCAATAAAAAAGCAAAAAGACAAAACAATTGAAAAGTGCCGAGCTCAAATCTTCACCTTCTACAGTTGCATAAAGATCAGAGTTAGTGTCTACGTTGTTTTCAGCTGGTCCCCATAACTTTTCCGAGGTTTCGCCCGAGTCGACGGGTAAATCAGGAAGACTTCTGGTGGCCGTAGCGACTGCATTGTGCCCTCTACGCAACAGTGAGATGTTGTTTAAATAGCAGTGCGAAAAGTCAAACCGACAAATGATAAGAAAGCTGAAGAGACGTGAGAAGCTATGTACAAAATTAATCTACAATTTGAGGTGAAAAATAACAGAATGCGGCTTACAGTAAAAGAAGGGAGATGCTGTGAAAATGATGTATGTATACGAGAAAACATAATGACGGTATTAGAATGCCTAAAGGATTAGCACAACCAATTTCTAGGCAATAGGTTTGGGTCATCACCTTCACAATAGAGCCAAATTCAAAATAATTAATTATGGAGCAAACATTCTCCCAGGGGTTTTCTCCTGGTTAAACCAGGTACACTCAATTGATAAGAAACGCCCAATTTCCTAATTTAAATAGGTAACCTCAAATTTTCTAATATGCCCACCAAGCGCAATTTACCCCAGGTGCAAATGGGTGCAACTATTTACATCTTCTTTCTTTACAGTCTGACCCAGATGGCGCTTGGGGTGGGGTGGGTGGATAAATTAATATTTATAAATAGCAGGGCTCGGACTCACAAAGGAGCCGATTTTGTTTGAATATAATATATTAGGAGGAACTGGTATATTTCTGCAGTTCTTTCGATGAACGACACATCCAACCCGGCCTCCTACAGTAACTGTTGGTGAAACCATTTAGGTGCCTAGGTGGTGAAACCTATGTGCCTACCTGCCTAAGTGCTAAGAGCGACCAGTGTCAATTTTTCGACAAAATGAGATTGCCATGCCATCTGATTGCTTGTTCCAGTACCAGTGAGACATGATTATAAACCTATTATAGGTTCCTATAATAGGAACCGATGAAAAAAAAAAAAAATCGAGAAAATAAAGGAAGAAAAAACCATGTGACGGCAAAGAAAGATCATGGTCCGCGCGGTGGCCGGAAAACCCGATCATTGTCCGTTTTAGGGTGCGTTTATCAATGCAGAAGGTCTTGAAAAGACGACGACATTGAAGATTGAAACACGAACAAGCCTCACATCGATAGGTACGGAAGAAGATGAGACTAATTCCACAAATCCAATAAAGGTCAAGGACTTTTCAAGACATAGGTTTTTTTCTTGGTGAAATTACATTACCTATTTTTAATTGCTTATTTTGTTAACCCGTAGATGTGACGGCAAATAAAAACAACGTCAAGGACTTTTAGCGGTTTAGGGTTTTTTTTTGTGAAATAGAACGCTTTAAAAAAAATTTCCTCTCCCTCTCATCAAGCGTTAAATATAAATAGTTGAAGTGCTTAATGGTTTTGTTAAAATTTCCACCCGACGTCGTTTTATGAGTAATTAAACTTTAAAATTGAAAAAATTGACAGGCTTATTAAGAAAAATGGGCATTGGGGCATTCTAAACTTATCTATTTTTTAGCTAATGTTACTCCCCCCCACCCCCGGGGTTTGGATCTAAGGCGCGTCCTTTATTAGATGGGGCGAGATTTAGGTTTTAATGAATCGATAAAACCGGAATCTCACAGAGAGGGACTTCCTCCAAGCGAGGCTACAACAGCAATCCATGTTCTTACAAATAAATTCAAAAAGTGAGACACCTCACTTGAAACTGAGAGCTCGACGGTCGGCAAACCTCTTTCAGATGTTCAGGGTTTACAGATTTAAAGAGATAAACACAATTCACCCCTGACCCCGCTATAGAGGCCGTGCACACGCACAGCCAAGTCAGCCAGCTCTCACTTGATAGTGCCCTGCCAGTGTAGTGGTTTAGTGACAACCTTGAAAAACGCCTCGCGCCCACGCCTCTGTGAGCAATCTCGAATGAAAACGTTGCATTCATTAATTGCACCATACGATCCATCCCGAAGCACGGCATTGAATAAAGGCAACATTCCACAGGAATAACTCAGACCTCGCATGATTCCGATTCCCACTTTTTAGAGGGCCCGTATTGTATTAAAGATAAAAACCGATAAACTTTCACACATTGAAAAGTGAAAGCATATCGCATAATACCATATTATGGTAATACAGCAGGATGAGAGTAATCATTTCAAGGGTGCACGCACATGAATCATATAAGAGAGACCTACGAATGACTAGTTTTCAGGGTGTGAGACGATTAAAGAAATGTCAGAAATCAGCCCAACACCTAAGAATTAGCCACAAGGAACAACGATAATCATTATCCATTATGGAGAATGGGATATTATGAGTGGTGGTCGATTAGCCCTCAGGAGTAGTTGAGGTAGAAGGAACCGTGTGAGGTAGAAGGAAAAAAATGTGATTCTCTCGATTAAAAAGAATTGGCTCTATTCGTACCAATCTTTAGGCGTCGCGCATCAATAATTCGTGCTGAATTCTCAGACCTAAATTCATTCTTGTCTAGGCCATGATTTAGGTAAGTAGGTAATAATTACTCACCTTATTATTCTCGAATGACAGAAGTACAAAATTTTAGGAAACAAAAAAAACACCTAGCGCCTAAAGGATTTTTTTTTTTTTTTTTCAGACCCTACGCGTAGAATGATTTTTTAACGTTTTTTTTAAATTAAATTGGAGAACGTACTGAAGGAAACTGCAATTTGGTCCAATCTGGCGCAGGAGAGAAAATAGCTCACTCATCAGGTTAATCACAGGCAACAGAAACACTAACCTTCTTGCGTATGTCGTTAGTTAAGCAAGAAGCTCTCCGTAAAAATTTCACACGTATGTATATAGCGTTAGGACAAATGGGATAGGAGACCTCCAAAAATGGATCTTCGTTCCAAGTCCTTCGAAAACGACAACACATTCTACTTGTGTAGCGTGTAACGTTATCCCCTTTTTAGCCCCGGGGCTGAAAACCACTAGATGGAAAACCGAGAATATTGTCAACACTTCAGATTTTAATCAAATTCCTAACCCCCAAAACGAACTGGACATTTCATTTCGGAATCTTGACATCATGACGTATATAAGGACAAATTTCGAGGCCGATCTGTTTTTGACCCCTCAGCAGGTTATTATTTTTAGAATAGTAAACCAAAAGGGCTATACGTGTGAATACTAGCACATTGCCGGGGTTCCATGCTTCTGAAATTTGAAACCCGTCAGTTAGTCAGTGTGGTTGTTTAAACGAAGGAAAGGCTAATAACATGCGAAAAATCAGTACCCATGCAAATAATCTAGAACCATTTTAAGATCCTTGGAAACTGGAATAACAACTAAACAAAAAATTGCTAACGCTGAAAGAAAGGAGCCCTTACAATGTTCAAGTTTTCTAAACCTAATATCCGAAAGTAAAGAAAAATGAAGGCTTTTAACTCCAATAAGAATCCTTTCAACTTGATCGAATAAAAACAATTCAAATATGATAAGAGATGGTAATGATGACAAAGAAATAAACATTAAAATTATATAATGAAATGAAACCTTTTGTTCGAGTCTTGTGATTCAGTGCTCAACTCGTTCGAAGAGACTGAAACTGTATTTAACTCAACGTTGGACGGGCCGAAGTTGACATTTTCATCGGGGTTGGTGATTTTTACCAATCCTGCGAGACCCAACAACTCATTCCTGACAATGAGCAAACAAAAATCGAATGCATTAACAACAAAAGCAAGCGACGAAAATTAATCCGGCAAAACATGAAAAAGCATTGTATAGGTAGGTAACTACCTAAGCATGTTTACTTATAGGTAAAGTGCATGCACTAGACCACAAATTGAAGCAATTCCTTTACGATTCTATTAAATCAATACACGAGTTAAATTTTGTTAGGTAATAATAATTATACGGATAATAGTTACAAACAATTTGTTAGGTAAAAGCTATGCCAAATTGTCAGATTCCCGGTTTTGAGATTTTTTACAATTATTGTGGAGCTACGGCTGAAGTATCAGAGCATCACCCAGTCAAACGGAGGGAAGTAACCAATCGTGTTTCCGACGCCGCTCTTGTCAAGGCGGCAGATCGCCAATCTGCCGCAGCAGTGTTGTAGTCGGGCGGGAAGTAAAAAACTTATGGAAAACAAAATGAAGAGTCCAGGGGAAAAACCCCGTCATCGACATTTTGGGGTGAATCAGGTACGAAGTGGTTTCTAAAGGATTTTGAGGCGTAGAATCCGACGAAGCCCTCGGTTTTGGATAATAACCACGTCATCTCAGCGAAATATTGGGTTGAATATTAGCAGTACTGGGGAAAAACCCCGTCATCGACAGCGCGTGCAGGGAAGAACCCCATCATTGCAGTTTAAAAGGCCCCAACCAACGCTGCGGCGTGCGCCCCTCCTTATCTCATCATCTTGTGTGTTGCCGTTTTGGGCAATAGGAATTTTTTGTTTAAATCTGAAATTTTGTCAAAATACTCGGTTTACCATCTAGTTGTGTCCGCAAGGTTTTCAGTCCGATCGCCCAAACCCGTGGGGCGCTATGGGGCTAAAATGGGGCTATGAGAGGGGTTTTTGAAGGCTTTTAGCTATGGGGTCGAGTTAGGTGTCGTTTTCGAAGTCCCGGAACGATCCGATTTCACTGTGGCGATCTATAGGGCTTTCATGGTGCTAAAAATGGGATTTTTGAAGGATCCCAGGAGGTTAAATATTTTTCGAGTAAAAAAAAATTTTTGAAAAATTTTGTTTGAAAAAAGAAAATCCAAAAAACTTTTTTTTCCAAAATTTTTTCCATTGACAGAAATAATTTTTGCACAAGTAACCTATATCAAAGAATAATTAACCCTTGAGTAAAATTTGCAGCGTTTTTGAATTGTAGTTTTCTTTCGTAAAAACCTTTTTTTTTTTTTTTTTTTTTTTTTTGGTAAATTTTTTGTAAAACCTAATACACAGTGTACAAATTGTACAAAGCAATTTTTTTTGGTATTTTGTGGATATTAACATACGTTTTGCATTCTTAAAAATACTTTATTCTCTCCATTGTTTGGTTTAGGAGTAAAAGCGGGTTAAAATTCGCGTTATAGGTTCAGAATTATGTATAAAATATCATTTAATAGTTTGAAAAATGGTTATTCGGGAAACATATTGTGAATCTGCATAGTTGATGGTTCAAATAAAACATTTTTTGTATTTTTAAAATCGTTTCTGAAGTTTCTGTTAGTTGGTAAACTTTAAAATTCATTTTTCTCAAAATCAGCTTTGTATCAATGACGGGGTTTTTCCCCTGGACTCTTCAAATGGAATCGAACTGTCAGGAATTTCCTGACAGGAAATCGCGCATAAGCTGCCTACTTATCTCTTAGCTATGGTTGATGAGTTTGAAGTGGCCTCAGAACCAAGCGCGACCCTTCGTTCAGTAGGGTTTCACAAAACAAAGCTTTATTTAGCGAAAACAGAAACAAACGCAAAAACCAGGCATGAAGTACTGTTATACTCGATCGATTATTGAATCGCCCAAGATGCATTTCCGTTAGTTTGTTGACGACGGAATTCGACTTACTTGGGAACCCGTTTCCTGCATCCACACACACAAGTGATAACTGTCAGGGCGAGACAGAAAGACACAGTAGCAGATGTGAGCCAAATCAGGTCGAAATCATTCTCACTGATCATTTTTACCAGCGCAAGATTTCCTGATGAGTCTGAAACTCCCCAAAAACAAAGCAAGGAAGTAAAATCATTGCAAACGGGCGAAACTGAAATAAGGGCAACCGCCCCGAAGGGGCCGAGTAAAAGTGGTAGGTAAACAAGAGGAATGCAGAATGTAGGTTACGGGCTGAAAAACTATTCACAGTCGGCTGAAATGAAATATTGATGATGGTTTCATTTGAAATATTATTTCAACTCACCGTATAAACACAAAAATCATGATTGCCGCGCTATCGCGGGGAAAAAATGAGTTCAAGTTCGTATATCACTACGGCTTTGACAAGTAAAGGAAGTAATACAACACAGAACTTGACATGAAGACCCACACACTCAAATCAGGGTGGCCACCTTGGCTTGGGAAAATATTGACGTTGAAACTTATCGATATTCATGAGAATCGATTCTCCGTCACTCGATTCTGGAATTGAGTCTAAACAGGCGCCTGGACCAATCGGCAAATTTCCTGGGCTTGATGGTGGATAATCGTCTCTCGTGGCTTTCACATGTTGAGGTATTGTCGCCTAAGTTATCATCCGTTATTTACATGGTTAGGAGATTGAAAGGAATAGTGTCCGACCAGGTCCTGCTTTCGGTTTATCATGCTTGCTTTGCCAGTAGAGCCTCCTATTGTATCATCGCTTGGGGCAATTCCAATCATGCTTTAACCATATTTAAACTTCAAAAGCGAGTCATCAGAATAATGGCCAATCTATCATGGGGTCAGAGTTGTAGGGGCTCTTTCACTCGTTTAGGAATTCTTACTATTCCTAGCACTTATGTATTGGTTGTGTCAAACCATGTAAAGTCCAATTCTTCGTGTCTGCCCATGGTTGCTGACTCGCACCAGCATAATACTCGCTCCCGGGGTGATGTCATCATCCCTTTCACCCGCCTCTCTAATGCCCAACAGAACGACCCAATACAGGTGGGCTCCCGTCTGTTCAACTCCCTACCCCACCATGTTCGGGATTTACCAGCTAAATCCTTCTATAAGTACGTGAAGTCCCACCTGGTAAAAGAAGAATTATATTCTCTAGAGGAATTTTTCAAGATCAAATGGCCTGTGGTGAATTAGTCTTCATTGTCTTGTCATGTATTTTCTTGTCATTGTCTTGTGCACGGCCATTCATTGTTTTGTACATCTGCAGTCGAGTTGATGCTATTTTCTCTGTCATTCCCATTATTACAGTCAATATAATCGGCTCTATAACCAGTCAGCTTATTCTGTATGTTCTAACTTTTGACTTTTGCTCTGTCATTATTTGGCTTTGGCAAATAAACAATTCTTGATTCTACTCGGTCGGTGAAAAAGATGGAAGCTCTCAGGTAGGTACCTAATAAACTCGAAAATAACAAAACAATGATAATAATAATATTTTGGCGAGATGTTTGTCAGGATTAATATGACCCCGAATTAATCCTGACAAACATCTCGCCAAAATTTCATCAGATCTACAGAACCTATAGACAGGTACCTACGTAATACACATAATATAAGTATTTAATACTCAACCTTAATTAATGTATTAATTCATCTCAACGTTTCTAATCAACCTACCAAAAGACGATCCCTAAATTTATGTAATATTATAATATTAGGTATATGATAACTATTATTATAATATTATATTATTATATTCATAATATGATAATATAATATTATAGTATAATAAATATAATTAAATTTAAACTGAATCAATAATAATAATTATTATTACATTATATCATAATAGGACACTTTTGGAAGGTAAGTAGAAAGGATAATAATATTCATAATACGATATTATCATGAATATTATTATCCTTTCTTGTACCTACCAAAAGTGTCCTTAGATTTCCACAACAATAATTGACTTTTAATAAACCTATTAAAATTCAACAATATTAAATTATATTATAATTATTAGGTAAATTGAATTTTAATGTAATAATACTAAAATTTAATTTGGTGAACATTTCGCTATTGATAAAAGCGTATCGATACAACTATCGATTGTTCTGAGATTTGCTTGAATTATCCCATCGTGGTCACCCTGTAAAAACGACACAATCCAGTTCCCTTCCTCCGCGACATCAACGGGGAAATTACCGTCCAGAGCGCCATATTGCATGGGCGCAGGAAAGGTCAACATTAACAGTGATGTTGTCAGTACAAGTTTATTCCCTATTTGCGGGATTTTTGCGGTTATTGTTGTGGCTCACAACTTGCGGGTGTTTCGATCTACCAATCCGCCTCACATTCTGGGATATAATCCCAAAGAGAAAAGAAGAAGGATTTATAAATAATACTAAAAGTACTTAATATGCCTTTCCTCTATGGGTTAAACCAAAACAACAGACAAGTCCTCTTCAACAGATTTTACCTCTTTCCTTCCTTGTATATTTGGGACGGGGGCTCTCATACATGATCGGCCTCAATCGTTTTCTTTAAAATATGAGGAATAATATACTATAATGGAACAAGACCAGATTATGTTTCATGACCGAATGTGTAGAAGATATCTGGTCTCGTTCCATTCTGAAGGTAGGTAGGTACAGAAGAATAACGATAGGTAGCTTTTCTGTAGGGTATTCTGCTAGATTCCCAAGGACCACATTAAATTTTAGGTTTTCTTCGGTTAAATGTGGAGATTAGGGAGAAATAATTGTAGCGTTAGGGACATTTCCAAAGTTAGTGCAACAGCAGAGGAGTCATCATTCTCCCTACTTTCCACATTGGATTAGACCTCTGCACCGTCGGCGAACAACCACTTCTGCTAATTGGCTGCATCGGCGTCGCTGCAGCCTACTCCGAATTTGGGTAAAACTTATCGAGCATAGACTGAATGTACGCTGCTTGAGGAAATCCGATTACCTTCCCCATTCGGTCCATTCCCAAATACGGGATTTATGGATCGTTCGGCGCAGGGAGTCAGTTGATCCTGTGAGAAATGCTGTTTTCGCGGCAAGTGGCAACATCTCTAGGGCGGGGCGTTTAGGCGGTTTCTGTGAGTGGCAACAGCAGAAACTCTTGTTTAGCATTCCGAGGAAAACGAAAGGAGTTGAAAAAAAAAAACAATGTTAAAATGTTATTTATTGGTTAAACTATGAACACAGGCACTTCAGTGCTATAACGTACTAATCACATTTAGGATACAAGTTAAATTGCACAGAGCAGCTTCCAGTTGGTTTAGATAAGGCGTATAGTGATTCCGGAATCGTTTCAAAAGTAAGCTACCCACATTAACATACAAACAATCTAGGCATCAAGATTAAGGCACTGGCGTAAGCACAACATCACCTACCTACTCATAAATTCAACCTAATCCCCCTTCCTATCAATACCTACGTACCTAATTACTTAGTACATACAAAGCTAGTCGCATTCAATAATTAAATCACAATACAGATCCTACAATAGCTTTTCAGCCGACGCCTTTCAGATTCACAATGACGAAGCTCTAAAATGCCAGAAAAGTTCTGCATAATGGCAAGGCAACTTTTTACACGGATTTTTAATATTCGTTCGCCGTTTTAAGGCTGAGCCACACTCAAGTCATTAATGCATTACCAAAAAGGGTGATAAAGAGTAAGTACGATACAATAATTGTAATATCATTATATCATATTATTATATCATATTTAAGAAATGATTACAAATCATTAATAATAACAGCTACAAGAAAATTAGAACTAAGAAAAAACAATCAGTAAAGGACACCAAATAAATAATTACCAACATAACACTAATATTTGAAGTTAGAGAATTCGATAAAGGTGCCACCCAAGTACATAGTATGGTGCAAAATTCAGTAAAGAACAATATTGTTATTTCATAAATTTAATTTCACAAGTTCGATTATTAGGTAATCGCAGATCGTTCATGGACGATTCATTTTTAAAAAGTCAAAAGTTTTCATTAATCCAGGTCAATTGTATGGCAGTGTTAAGTAGATCATCTTAATAAATTAACTATTTTAGAGCATGAAATGACTCTATAACTCGCTAAATATTAGTAAATATGAACGAATAAATACGCCACATTTCATGTTGGAACTCGATTTTGTTGGTTAGATAGACACTCATCCAAACTTTCCAGTTTACCTTCCAAGATTTTTCTTAGTTGATAACGAGAGTCCAACCATTATTGAAATTAAATGTAAACAGGCAAAAATCGTGGCTTATTAAGGAAGTCGATTGACATAATTTGGAACCGTGATACTCGTAAAGAACCACAGAAAAATAATTAGGAAGATTAGTCCAAGTCAAGTTAGTTTGTATCGCCCTTCCTGAGTAGTTGACATTTGCCTGCAATCAGATTGCAGACTGTGGGGCTCTGCTAGGCAACAACCCCACTTTTGGGGGCAAGCTCAGCAGCTTTTCGGAGCCTTCTTTTCAGCTCCTGGGGCAGTTTGTCGTGACACTTCTTGCAAACGGGTTTCAGGTCAAGCTCGTAAAACTTTGTCTTCTGGTTCATTTTTTGGTCGCAAATGGAGCAAGCGAAATGATGGACGCACCAGGCCTTGTTCATGGCAGTGAAAACTGAAAATTTTAGAACAGATCATTACTTCGTTACAAGAAACATTTTCCAACAATGGTGCGCTAATAATAAATCGGGATCGTGCACTTCGACTGCCACGCCAAAGGCGGAGAGTGCACAACATGAGCAGGGCCAATCCTACAAAATCAGAATGGCAGGAAAGTCGCTTTTGCACTTTTAGGTCTGAATGTCGATATTTTTCGATTAAATGTGTCGGGACTGTAAATTGTATTAAATTTTGTAGTAAATTTTACTACTAATGGGAACCCGAATTCGGGTCTTATTCATAAGACGATAGATATTGATAGCATAACTATCAAAGGAAAATAGATCACAAAAGAGCTTTTCAAAGTTTCCTGAAGGTATTCCCTAACCCCCTAGACGGAACAAGTGGACAAATGGAAATGCACACTAGAGGAGAAGACCGCATTTTTCTTTCCAACCCATACGTTCCTATCTAAATTACCTCTTCAATATTAGTCAAGTTATGACCCTACCAGTAACTACCACTTCATTGCCAGAGCGCCATCATTTCAATCCTGTGGGCCACCCCTACAGGTAAATTAATTTAATAAAATCGACATACCATCTCCGGAAATGACTTGGTTGCAAACAAAGCAGAGATTCCCAAATAACTGATGATAGTGGGTCTCACAATATGCCAGCCCCCTTTTCTCATAATGGCGATGTCCGTAAAATGGTTTCTCACATTTGGCACAAACAAAATGCTGAAAGAATAAATGAATGGAACGTCAGTTGCAATTATATTTACTCTTGATCAAAAATCAATAAGAAAATTGATATGTTAGGCCTGCTGGTTATATGGACAGTCACCTCAACATGCCAACGCTTCCCCAAAGCTGTCACCACTCGCTCCTCGATCGGACGTCTACAAGCGCCACATATCGGCACCCCCATTTTGTCATGGCATCGCAAACAGTACAGCTCGTTCTATAAAATGGAGAAAAAGTAAAGTTACAATAATTATTAGCCAGCTCACGGTTAGAGCCCACGAATGTACCATTGAAATCGGTCATTATGTAGGAAATTCAAAACCAACCAGATCGTTAGCAGTGTAACCTGGTCGGCTCTTCACTTCTCGCGCGTCGGAGTTCAGTTCCACGCCGCAAGCAGTACAGTTGAAGTGGTACGGGTGGTAAACTTCTCCTCTGAAACGTAATGGTTTCTCGTCGATGAGCCCACTGAAAAATAAATAAGCTTGTAGTGTCGCTGATACCAACAATATACATATGGCATATTTCGTAAGACGTCCACCACGTACATAATATGACTCCACTAATGGACAAGTTCACATGAACCATCCGAAAGGACTTTAAAGAGAATTATTATTAATATGATGGATTGTTCACAAACTCACTGGCACTTGTAACACGTGTACTTCTTATCGCCACTTGCCCTGGCATAGGCTTTGCAATCATGGCACAAAGCTTGTCCGTTATGTCGGACGAACCCAAGCTCAGCCAGCTCTTTGTTACATCCCTCGCATCGGAAGCAGGCGGGGTGCCAATTGGCATTCATGGCCTTGATGACTCTCCCAATGACAAAATCTCCTGTACAAAGAGGAAAACCGTCGTCAAGTAGAAAAATGAAGTGTCCGATCTTACTAGGATACGGTGCGGTTTTTGCCGACGGTGCCGAGGTCTAATCCAATGAGGTGGTTAGGGTGAGAAATGACTCAGCAGAGGAGTCATGTCTCACCCTAACCACCTCATTTATTAGGACACTGCAATTTGATTGGTTCTACAGTTCTACACGACACAAACTTACTAAAAACGTTAAAATACACTGCACTAAAAATATCAATTCTTACCGCATTTTCCACAACAAGGAGCAAAAAGAACGTGGAAGTCATGTTCGCAGTACTTCCTTCCCTCAAATTCATAGAATGTGCCATCTGGGAATGGGCGAAAGCACTGGGCACACCTGGAATTAATACAATTATCAGTAAAACGAACGCTAACATGGTTCTGTAAACAAAATGCCTCCCTATACCTACTTATCAAGAATTCTCAGACAACGAAGAGAATTCGGTTTACTGCTCTGTTTCTGTGTAGGAATTGAGACGTATTGACAAACACCTATACTCACACAAAACATTGGGTGTGCCAAAGATCTCCAGTCGAATTGACAATCTTCTCATGAGGTTCGAACCCCTCCCCGCACCGGGAGCAGGACATGTTACTCAGCGACATGTTATTCACACTAAAACACAAACAACTGAATAAAAGGAAGTATCGTGAAACTTTTCAAAGCTATGAAATGTACTCTACTCTTTTTATTTTAGTTTTCAAACAAAAATATTGCTAAAATTAGTAAACCACAAATAAGTCACACTGCAATTCCAATGTCAGGAGGCGTCGGTTCAATCAGACATATAATTGGTCAGGGAGGTCTCGCCTCACTCGCCCTTTGCGCCAGAACCAACCCTGCTGGTGGCGAAAATCCCCAAAATCCAAGGTGGTATCAGAAATAAAAATGGAATAAAACCACCTCCTTCTTGAAGCCTGTTCCGGCCAGCCTTAGATCAGAATAAGGAGGCCTCGCTTCTGTCGGCCTTTAGGTAAGGAAGAAGTGAACGTTAGCAGAATATCCATAATACCTGTTAATCTTGAAAAGCCTCCTTCATCTGATATGAACTCATAGGTAGTAAGTATAATAACGGATCCATGAACCTAACCTAAATCGGCTCGTATATGATTTATACCATGTCAGGCTGACTAGATCTTTACAAAGAAAATACAAGTAGTTCACCCAGTGTATTTCAATTCTACATTACGCTCGACTTCCACTGGGAGGGGGATAACGGTAAAAAAAAGTGGTATGATGTAATCGTGAATTTTGAGCAGGAAAACTATTTATTGAAGCTAAGTCGGTGATCTTTGGAAAGCTGAGATCCAAGGGGTTCGAAGCATACCAAAATTGTTGTCGAAGCAATATGAGTGAAGTGGCCAATTTCACCCCGTGCTCCCCTACGTGGCTCCCTGGAATGTAAGCAATGTAACGTACCATCGCTAAAAATTAATACAGATAGTTGTCTTTAACTCTGCACGTAAGTCAAAGCCGTTGATATTAGAGCTTTGGCCAAGACTCAAATTGCTACTAGCAGCAAAATGAAACTGCTATATATATACATTTTCCTGCTAGTATATATACACTGAGCGCGTTTCAGCTAAATGGCATCTGAGGCTTCGTGAACAAAACAACAAGCAATTGACATAGGTAACATGGAAATCTTTACTTTTTCGGCTTAGGTTTAGGTTCGTCTACTTTCGGAGGTTGTACATATTCCCACTGGTCTTCGCTAACGGGAGCCGGCGAAATGCAATCAATTTCATCGTAATCTGCTGATATCTCCTGCTGACGATCATTACTTTCCACAATCGCAAGCCCTTCCTCTTTCATCCTCCTAAGAAACAACTGAGAATGGTCCAAAGACAGAAGGTCAACTGGAGAGGGGGATGCATCGGGATTTCTGTTGGGCATTTCCCCCACTTCAAGAACTACGTGATAAAATCGAAAACGTCGACGACGAAAAAACAACTACACTTGAATCCCACACTAAAAATAAAAAAATAAATCACAACAAGGAAACGCTATTAGACCAGGTAGACAGAGAACGCCTCGGAACAACAAGTGGTCAACAAGAAAAGAGCAATGGTTGAGCAACTGATTTAGAATCCAGACGCGATCGCGAGAGAATAAACTCACTTCACTCAAGGACACATGGCAAAATGCGGTAGATGGTTCATTGGATGACAAATTTCGGTCCCCCACTTCAACGACACTCGTATTTCTGGGAGCGCTATCGTGCTGAACAAACACCGCAACGTTGTTGATAAAATACAGCCTTATCTACTTCTGGGCGACAATGATTTTTAGGGGAAACAGCTAATTTAGTAAGTAGCCGGTAACACCTATCATTTGTTCGTTTCCAAGTAAATGTTTAAACAAAATTATAATAATTATAAATTATTAAGAGAGGCATCATATTCGCGAGACAATTATCATATTGGCTCGAGCAGTCTTTGCACGAACCCTGGCCGATTGACCCAATTGTGAAGAACTAAGGAGCCGGTATTCTTAATTACCGTGCATTGAAGAAATTTCTACCGCCTTCAATTGCCATCAAGTATCAAGTGAATGAGGAGAAGCATAAAATAATTTACAATGACTGTTATTCTACGGGTGGGTGTGTAGTGTTTCATATCCAACTATGCGGTTCAGACCTAAGGAGCGATCTTATGGCTAAGCAACAGTGGCTAAGCATCTTGATCTTGCTGTCAGTGTTCTACTCAAGTTTCTTAGTGTATTATTTCTTGCTAAGAGTTGACCAGTGGGTTTCCTCATCATTCAGTTGACAAATTGCCTCAAAGTAAGTAGCCAATTTCCAAGTGCCTAACAACAAGGGCTGTTTACATCTTCTAAACCCAAAACAAGTTTTCTTTCCGAAGCAATTATTGGATCTGCACAGATTGACACCGCAATGAAAAGCTGTGAACGAATATACAGTGTAACCAAACACCCAATGGACTGAAGCAGAGCCAGAGCTCAGATTTGCAGTGGGTAAAGCTTGAGCGATAATGACAGCAATAGAGCCGTCCCGTTTTCAACGGACATGTCCCGTACGTCCTGTCCAGTTTTTTTAAGGTTTGTCATAAAATTGTTACGAAGTCCCATAAAAATGTTATGATAATCCCATTGTTAAGCCGGATACCAAACTTTGACCTGCTGTGGCCGCAACCTCCCACTTGTTACAACCAAGAGTTTTTAAAAAACCTTCGGATGACATAAAATGTAAGTAGGTATGCGTAGACAATTAGGAAATTAAATGCGTTGGGTCTGTTAGTATTAATGCCTTCCTACATTATAGTTTTTTCCTCCTCAAATGTTGCTAGAAAGTGGAAAAGTGGCGGCTTTTTTAGATTGACCCTGATATGAAATCCGAGTACGAATACGTGAACATAATATTCGAGTCTGTTCTGATAAAGTCCCGTAATTACGCAGTATCATGTACAGGTACATGAGAATATGTCTACTCAGTCTAGATCAGAGAGGGGAGCCCTAAGTTAGCACAAACTAACTCAAAATATAACTATATATAGTTTTTTAAACTATAATGTCTTTAAAAAAAGTTACTTCGGGAACATTTAAGTTAAATCCGTTAAATGATTTAACGGATTTTACAGTAGGACCACCAGTAGCTGCAATTTTGTTCTCTTTGTACTGTAGAGCTTAGATACCTACAGATACCTACCTACAGAGGAGGAAAGTAGCTGCTTGAAATTCTTACCCAGGCATTTGTGAAAATCTTGAAGTCAAACGGATCTGAAAACGAAAAGAAGAGGCAGCAATGTAACCATCATGCAAAATGTATATGTACATATTTCAAAATCACCTAGTAGATTTAATAAAGTGAATATTGTCTCAGAGACCGATGGGCCATGGCAGCCGGATGGGACACACGAGCACACGTTAAGTAAAGAGAATAATATTCTATAATATATTATATTCTATATATAATAATATAAAATGTTATTTTATACACCATTATGCACGACCCCAATTCCTCAAACCCCCCTAGGTCATGATCCCAACAAGGAGATCCTAGCAAGAACAATAGCAACAATTTTGACAAAGCACAACACAGGCAAACTAGAGAAATAGGGAAATGAAACGATTGGCACGTTTTCTCATTCTCTCAAAGTAACGAAAATGGAGTATTATTCAAGAATTATAATGAATTATATTCAAGAATATTATTCTCCAACCAGCTCGTACCTATTACCCCACCATCACTACTCTGGTTAGGGCGGGCTTGAAAACATAATTACAAGCAGGCACACCTACTACCCCCAGCCATAAGACTAAGCTACCTACTGTAGATTGTAACAAACTACAAAAGGGTTAAAGTACAAACGTATGTATACACAGGAATAATATGTTATATATATTATACATACCCTTTACTGTACAGGTATTTACAGTCATAATATTATGTATTTTACGACCATTATTTGTTATAAATTAGTACTTAAAAAGTAAATAAAGGTTGTAAAATACCTATGCTTGTTAATACCTGTACACTCTTGAGGAGCAATAAGCCCTAGGTATGCACCATAAAGGTTGTTATTATTGTAATAAATAACTATTATTATAACAAATTATCATTATTAGGTATTATTATTATTTAACAATAAATTAAATATTAATCATTATTTAACAAATAATTAAATATTAACAATTATTATTCCTGTGATACAACAGAAAAGGGACTCCCAAAAATACATCGAATACTACACCCAACTCGACCCGACCCTAAATGTTTCAGAACCCCTTCTTGTAGCAGCAGCACACCTTGTGCACCACAGAGCCTCGGCGATCAGGCTGAAAACCTTATAAGGGCACAACTAGATAGAGAACCCTACATTGAATATATTCCAATATAATATATTATATTGGAACCCTACATGGGACCCCATGGATTGGTTCCCCTTCATTATAATATATTATATTGGAACCCTACATAGATACCCATTGACCAACCTTCAGATTTTTTTTTTTTAATTCCTAGTGCCCAAAACGGTCCGTTGCATACAGGTCAGCTCAACAGGTAAATCTACTTTGTATAGAATTAATTAAATCTGCACATGATCCAGCTCAAGACCATTGCGAAAATATAGGTTGTCAGGGAAAATAACGCACGGAAGGAAGGCAAGCAGTAAAGACACGACGACATTTACACGTCGTATACACCAGAACAGCCCTACGTACATAATAGGATATTATCCTACACCTGCACATATCGAGATCAACAGCAATTAGGTACTCCTACCTCTACCAATCTAGTTCGAGTCGAGTAGTCGTCACTCAAATTGTTAGTTGTGTCAAGTAGATTGCACCCATATTACCAATCATTAAATTAAATGATAGATAACATGGTAAAGTAAATTTTACTAAGGTTATGATTACAACATCCAGCATAAACCATTCACAGATAACCTTGTCGCGCCCATACCTACAAGAAAGAGGTTCCTCCTTCGTTGGTACAAATATAGTTTACAGAAGATGTGATGACAGCTAGAGGGTTTGCATGCACTGAAAAATTGACATAGCAAGGCATCAGAAAAATAGGCATTGTACAGTCAACAAGATTGAAAATGATAATTAGAACATGCATAAAAACAACGATTCACATTATTGGTACCTAGCTCATCCAATCATATCATAGTCATCAGATCAATCAGAGGAGGAGATAACTGTGTCAAGACTGCTCAGAAAAGGGTGTTGTCCTCCCAAGTTCGACCAAGTTTCAAAGCCAACCCATGTCCAAATAAGGGACTTCCGCTCCGAACGACGTAGGCAGGGATAGGAGAGAAGTCTGTGGAGAACTTTCGAAAATTTTGTAAGAACTTTTAGTAATGTGATAAAAATCTGTGGTGTAAGTAAAGTAAAGTTACTTGTAAGTAAAAATATAGATAAAAATAAAGCTATAAAAAGAGATTAATTAATTAATTAAGTTGGTCCTTCCGTAAGCAACTTGAGTTCAGGGCAGATGAATTTTCGTCAACAACAAACAAAGAAGAGTTCCATAAACTGGAAAAAAAACAGTGTACCACTTATGACAGAGTTGATTACCGTAGGGAAGACTGGGGATGGGTATCGATGATAATAACAGATATTAACTTGATCGATTTTTTTAATCGATTTTGTAATAGAATAAAAGTTATTATAATTTGAGAACGTCAGAGCTAGCGCAACGTCATGTACTACTATTTTTTTCTGAAAGAACTTTGTTATTTGAAGCAATAGCAGTGAGTTTGAGGCTCCTGTTCGTCTGGGTTTCAGTTCAATGGCTGACAATCAGCCAATGGGAGAGGCCGTCCTGGGGACCCAATCACCCCTCCAGATTCAAAGTCGAAGGTGCCCTGGAAATTTGTATTACACCGTTGGAGCCCAAAACTCACTCCTACTGCTTCAAATTATGAAGTTCTTTCAGAAAAACTATTAGTCGATGTCGACTGGGTATCGTGAGGTTCCCAAGCCCATTTTCCATTAAATGAAAATTTTGTGGCAGTGAGTCCGTCAATCTCGATGAATCAATCTAACTTGCAGTTAGGTATGAAAAAAAGCGGTACGGTTGGTTCCCTAGCAACGACTAAACTAATAAACCTCCGTAAAACACAAACGGTGGGTACAGCTTTCGTACAAGTACGCAACCACGAGGGACATTTTATGTCTTTGCGCCCCCTCCCGCGCCATGTATCTCTACCCACGGCTTCATTTTGGCGTTTTCTCAAAGTGGTTTCTAACGTGGAAACTTATAACAAAAAATCGATGCAACGTGAAAATCATTAGAAATTTTTCATAACGCGTCACACCGTCACCGTCACACTTTTTGAGTTATAATATAACTAAGGCATATTATGCCATAGTAAAGACATAAAATGTCAAAAATCGACCGGGAGTTCAAAAACTTTGCTAACTGTTTTGACATTTTATGTCTTTACTTTGGCACGTAAACGAAAAAAGCGTTACGGTTGGTTCCCTAGCAACGACTCGTTGTAAGCTAAACAAACTAAAGACATAAAATGTCCTATTGTGTTGCAGTGTTCCAATGTGTTGCAAACTCGTATGCAAGCGTTAGGAAGGGAATTTAAAGATAACGTGGTCTCCAAAAATTGAATATTCAAGTAAATCTTATTGTTTATACATTCTATTATAATAATATTATTACGTTGGTTTTCCGTGGCCTCCGTCATTATTTAATAGATAGTAGCTTGTACTGGGTTTAGTTCAATAAGGCCGAACTGCTTCTAACTCTGTTTACTCATTTCCCGACGTTTCAAAAACATGGTAGCTATTTCAATTTAATAAAGCCAAGATCATTGGTAAAGAACCCATCCTTTTCAAGCGGGAGATGTTGGAAATGATCCATATTGAACGCAACAAACATCAAACAGTTAACTTCAGAACAGATGTCAATCACCTCAGTAAATGTTACTCTGACTTAATCCACAAAGGGAGACCGCCGACATGAAACCGTTAACGCCTAATTGCCTGCTCACCGACCAACCCTCAAACCTTACAAAAAGTCGGCATCCTTTGAGTTCTGTTTACCACTTTCTAAAGGGGGAAAAAAAAAAAAAAAAAAATCAACCCCCACCATCGAAAATTGTCAGTTAATTCTGTATGTCTGCATCCTACATATTATTTAGTATATTTGTACGACAGCGACGGCTCACATCGTGTGCTGCCCTTTTTCCTGCACTTGTAAGTAAATTTTTGAAGCGAAGCTTTTATACGGACGCCCCCCTCCCCGGTTAGGAACGCTCGCCGCTCGGGGAGTCTCCCAGTGAAAATCGTGAGTCAGTTCGTGAGTGAGTCTCAGACGTACTCAGAACGGGTGGAATCCGAGGGGCTTCAGGGACCTTACAAAGATGGAGGAGGCGGGGAAATTTTTGAAGTGAAGCTTTTTTGAAGTGAAAATCGTGAGTAAGTCCTTTACGCGATATATATAGGACACTATACTGGCAGCTGATGCGGACTCGGAGCGCCCGCACTCACTCCCGGTGTAGGTATGCAATAAAACTGATTTTGCAAAATGATATAAAGCTTCGCTTCCTTTTTCATTCCCCCGAGGAATGCAAATTATTTTGATAAGAGGCCTTTTTGGTTGTCTAGTTTTCAATGGTACTGCATCGACACCTGCCCCAATCCGTTGTTTTTATGCCCCCGAGCGGAAGGTGCTGATAATAATTATAAGTGGCCCCGTAAGTATGAGTAGATAATAATTAAGCCCCGTAGATGAAATCACTAACATAAATATGACATAAGTATGAGTAGATAATACAGGATTCACTCCACCCTACATCATTAGCGCATTTAAAAATCAAAGATCATTTAATCACATTGCCCCTGCGTGTAGCCATGTGGTGGTATTCATTTTGGGTTGTTGGCGCTTCTATTTTTGCGTGTTTACGAAAGCGGTGGAACAAGAAAATGAACATTGGGAAGGTGAAAACGGTCTCATCATATGATCAAACCTGATCAAACAAGAACTTCAAGGACTACTAAGGAAGTTCAGGGTGCAGTGCTGCTTGGGAGAAAACCGCCTTGGGGTACCTTGGCGCTGCACCGTATTTTGAATCACCAATCTAGATATTCAAAACCAAGAATCAAATATGACATACTTTAGACGCTTGAGGTTTAAAATCAAGAAAGGAGGTTTTGAGTCAAGAAAAGTCTTCTCCAAGTTAGTTTATTAAAACTAACTTAGAAAAAAAAAAAAAAACAATCAAATCCAGTTTGTCTGTAACAGAAACTCCATCTGATGGAGTTTCTGTGACTCCCGATATTGAGCTTTCTGCGAATTTCTTGAATTATTTGAGAATTATTCTTTCTTACGTTGTGTTTTGGCTAATAAAACCTTAGCTCGAGAGGTTTTATTATTTCACCTACTTAGAATGGACTGCGCTGGTGGCATATACACTAGGGTGGGTCGAAAAAAATTGTTTTTTTTTTTTGTTTTTTTTTTAATTTTTGCACCGCTTTGAGATAGTCTCCACTGGAGTTCTCAAAGTGTTAGAAAGTCACTCCACAAAAATCGGTGCATAAAACGCAAATGAAGTGCCGCCCCAAGCTGTAACAGTAAAATTGGTCAATTTATTCATTGAAAACGAAAGTGTCTATTAAAAACCGAGAAATTGCGATATAAAGCAGAAAAAACACTATAAAGTGACGAATTTTACTGTTACAGCTTGGGGCGGCACTTCATTTGCGTTTTATGCACCACCGATTTTTGTGGAGTGACTTTCTAACACTTTGAGAACTCCAGTGGAGACCATCTCAAAGTGGTGCAAAAGAAAAAAAACACATTTTTTCGACCCACCCTAATATACACCATAGATGCCTTCACCGCACTCCATTCTAACCTACCATAACCATAGATTCTATGGACGTATGTAATGTTATACCAGTATGTTGTTAGCTTGAATCTGAGCCAACTTGAATAAAAATCTCGTAGGTAAATTAGTTTTCAAACATTCTTATACTTGTTAGTATCCGATTATTATAATTGGATCATCATCATTTTGGTTTATTATTCTTGGAATAATACACCTATGTGATCGCGACGGAGATCGACGACTCCGATCGGCCTCAAAATTTGACATTATCCGTTTCAAGAGTTCTAGATTCTAAGACCGAAATGTCCTTCCGCCGTCCGGGCCGTTTTGGGCAGTAGGAATTTTAAAAAAATCTGAAATTTTGGCAAAACACTTGGCTTACCATCTAGTTGTGCAAGGTTTTCAGCCCGATCGCCCAAACCCGTGGGGCGCTATGGGGCTAAAATGGGGTTATGGGAGGCGTTTTTTGAAGGCTTTTGGCTATGGGATCGAGTTAGGTGTTGTTTTCGAAGTATATTTGGACGTAGAATCCATTATTTTGGGGTTCGCGGAACGATCCGATTTCACTGTGGCGATCTATAGGGCTTTCATGGGGCTACAAATGGGATTTTTGAAGGATCCCATGTCAAATATTTTTCGAATAAAAACAAAAAATGTTTGGAAAATAAATTCAAATAATTTTTTTTTTTTTTCAGAATGTTTTTCTTGTTTTTTAAAATTAATTTCAATTCTCACCTTCGGTTTCCCACCTAGTTGTATACGCAAAGGTTCCTATGGAGAAGGGCAGGATTGCTTTAACCAATCTGACAGGTCATCAAAGAACCCCCACCTCTTGAGACGTCGAAGACGACCGTCTTCGGGTCGCCTTTAGTCGCTAATGAGCATCATACTCGCACCTATGTAATCTCTTTCCGAGTTTTTCGTCACGATATCAATACCTTCATTCGCAAGATTGTTTCGCCATCTATGAAAAGTGTACCTGTATATTATACATATTATGCCGACGCCGTCACTACTCTTATACGCAGCCAATTACTTGCACTGATCGACTCATGGTAAGTTCATTGAATTTTTCTTTTGGTATATTTCATTCAAATTTATCTTGATTCCGACTCAAAGGTTATTCGGTGTGGTGTGGTCGGCTTCCTGATTATTCATACTGGGTAGTTGGTGAGGGATAAGCCGCAGGTAGATAGTTTTCAAGGCATATATTTTGCACAAAATCGCCTTGAGGCTTTATTTTGTGCAAAATATATGCCTTGAAAACTATCTACCTGCGGCTTATCCCTCACCAACTACCCAGTATGACTCAAAGGTTGTTAGGTTGGTTTCATCATTCATCTTGACGACGATGCCGTTATTAATTTTTAATTTTATTGGAAATTTATAATAGATTCAACAAAGCCAAGGAATTTTTTGGGTCTATTGGCCTCGTTGTATAATGACGTTAAAGCAGTGACCACGGAGAGAGTTCTGGTTTTTTTGATTTGATATTATATCATTTGATGAAGAATTCAATATCACAGATTAGTATTTGGATAATTCCATACAAAAAGACTGGAAACCTCATAGGGAACAGGTATATAAGCTGCATAAGTAGCTACATCAAAAACTTGCTCATCACAAAAATTCGAAACCTTTTTGGGGATATCGTTAGGTAGGTACTGAGAGATATAAGATGTTAAAGGCCATTGTAACACAATGAAATGTTGAAAGATGTGTAAATTAAAATCTACCACTAGAACAAAGTGTATAATATATAGTAGGTATATTATACATGGTACATATTGTACCATAAAAAGTGAAATGGCGAGGGGGCGGGGGATCAGTAACTAGAAAATTGTAAAATTATTGAGCGAAAGAGAAGGCAAAATAAATAAAATAAAAGAATAAATAAACGGCAATAACATAAAATGGGAGGAAATAAAATAATAATAAAAAGCAATTTTTATTTTATCATTATTTTCTTTTTCATTTTTTTAACTATTAAAAATCAAATCAAAGACGGGAACGACAAAAGAAGAATAAATAAATAAATAAATCCAAAAATAAAAAAAATAGAAGTGGGAACCTACCCTCCGCACTTTCTCTATCAATGTAATACTTAATTCCATGTTACTTTACACGTTCATTTTGATTGCATGTAAAAAGGGATTCCCTCTTCCCCAATTTTTTAATTTTGTAAATTTATCATATAGTTTCATCAACACCGTTAAACTCAAAGTGTAAATTCGTGTTTTGTTCATTTCATTAGGCCCTGATGATAGGAGAATATATCTCTTGAAACGTCGGCAAAACAATCTCGTCTTATTTGACTGACCCTCAACAAGTTTCCAACAACATTAATTGAAACGGTCAACATCACCATCAACTATTATTAAATAATATTATTATTATATTATTAGTAAATTATATTATAATAGAATGAATAAACAATTAGGTAATAATATTATCTTTTTTTTTTTTTTTTTTTTTTTTTAATCAAAACCCTTTATTAATAATACTGAGTTAGTATCTCGCCAAGAGAACCCCAACAAAAACGAAAACAAAAACGAAAACATCGTTAATCTTGAATTTAATATCATATTAAATCCAATATTCATAGCCCCTGGACACAAGTTTTCAGAATTTTTTCACAAAATTTGTGAAGGATTTAATCCAAGGATTTAATTTGCTCTCTGTTACTCTGTGATTTAATCCTACCTTCAGCCGAAACGGCGTCCGGTGGGGCAGATCGCTAATATAGCTGAACAAAATTATTTTAATGTAATTTTCTAATTGTTATTTTGCGCTGATTGCGGTAAAAATACCTAACTTTTTAACCTAAATATCTACAGACGAGTAATGTTTGGTTTTGACAGGTTTTTAACGTGTTCTGCTGACATTTATTCGGGATAGCTCTAGCTGTTCCTTGTTTTCCAACTCCTAATGGGTCCACATAGCCAATCAGAATAATATTATGAACCTTCATTTTTTGACTTCTTTCCAGCTAGTAGATAAGCGATCCGCCCCATTAAGCAGTGTGGATGGTGGACGGATATTTCATCTTTGGAATCTCCACATCCTAAAACATAATAATTATGTATTACCTATTATTGTATGGACCTATTATTGTATTATTGTTGACCCCGTCGCGAAAATATAGGTTGATTATTCTGAGAATAATAATAAAAATTTTATTTAATCGAAATCGGCACTAAAGTATCGATTCTTAAGTTGGCATTCCGGTTCTAAATCGATTCACGCCCCTAGAAGAGACAGCCGTGCCGAGTAAAATTAACCTACAGCCTACAGAGTTTAGCAGTTGGTAAACACGTTTTTCCCAGAAACAAACGCCAAAGTCTATGGCACAAAGATAAAAGAGCTTTTTTCGCCAATGTTAAGTTTTCCGCCGCGTTTAGTGTTGCTTGACTTGAAAGTGTGAACGTGAGTGCAGTCATAAGCCTCCTACGATTCGGATTGAGACTATTTTATTGCAGTAGGGACAGCGAGTTCTCAACAGCACTTGAGGGGCTGAGGATTTTATCCGGGTGACAACAATCGATAAGATTTCTCGTCATCCTTATCCCCGGTTTTATCCTCACCAACAATGTCCAAAAGAAATTCTGATGAAATGAGAGGTTTGTATTTGTAGTTGATAAGTTCTCTAAAATATAAGTACATAATATGTACCTATAGTGTAGGTACGAAATTCGATATACTTGAACAGATATTATCTCTCCAAGTATGTCGAATTTCGTGCGCGCAGTAGGTAAATAAGTGTACGTGCAGAGTGGAGGATGAAAGAGCAACGAGTAACGAGGAAGCGTCGAAATCAAACTGTGTTCTTCCCGATGATCGAGCGTTGCGTCCAGTGAAAGAGCAAAGCGACGAAAACTCCCATGTTTCTAACTTGAAGTTTGATTTCTCTGCTTCCATGCGCTCTTCACCTTTGCTGCTATCTCACTAAAATGTCCCCTTCCATGTTCCAAATTTAATAATCAAATTATTATTATCGATCATACTTACCTCAGAATTAATCTGGGTCATTAAGAAAACATGTTTTTCAAGTTCAAAAAATCTGTACATTGTTTGGACCGATGTGGGACCTCGAAAAAAGGATTATGCGTCAAAGATTACTCCGAAAACGACTCCTTACTTGACCTCTCGGGAGCCTTCAAAAAATCCTTCCTGCTGCACCATTTTAGCCCCATAGCTCCCTACCGGTTTGGGCGGTTGGACTGAAAACCTTGCAGACAACTACATGGTAAATCGAGTATTTTGTCAAAATATCAGAATTTCAAAAAATTCACATTTCTGTGGACAGCTTTCGGTCAAAAACAAGGTGCTCATTGTGGCTATTGTTTACCTACTGCTGAAACTTTCGGAGAGAACGAACTCATCCTTGACTCTTTGCTCCCCCAATCAGGCAGGGGCAACTCGTTGCTCTCTGCTCGCACTCTTTCCTCATTCATCTCTGCTTCCACTCTGCACTTACACTAAGGGATGTAAAAGGAAGGAAGATTCTGTCAGGTGGTGGTGCTTACTATGGTTCCTCATCTGATCGACCACTTCATCTGTTGGCTAAATATAACCCAAAAGCTTGGCCATAGAGAAAAACTCATCATTCACGCCATAACCTCTTAGCAGCCAGCCTGTTGACACTGAACTGTATACGTAAAATTTATCTCGCACAACCATCGATTTCACGAATCGTTAAGTTTTAAACTATAAGGTTGGACAACGTACTCTGTTGACGTTGACTTAATGATAGCAATTAAAAGCCATCTTTTTAAAATCCGCCAGTGTTTCACCTTGATCAGGGGCCGCAGATTCGGAATTTGGTGATGAAGACAAGCCGAAGAAAATTGCAACGATCGGCGCATTCCAACTATCATCGAAGAAACCTAAATTGGCTTTCAGTATCACAAAGAAGACCTCTTTGCAGAGCCATAAAGAAGTAAGTGTGTAGAGGTCTCGTAAAACTGGTGTAGGTACCTCACTGGTGCTCGGAAGGTGCGGTTGTTGGCATTTATCACAGAATTATTCCATATTTTCTAGCAATTTTACCGATCCAGTTGTAACTATATAGTACTGGGAACTGGGAAGGTATGGGACAAAATTTTAAAGAAAAAATTGTCCCTACTGTGCATATTGAATGGTCTTAAGCAGTTTTACATGAAGCTACACGTCTCCGATTTTTCCAGATTTTACTTCAACTTTTTCATGGCCAAAAAGTCAAAAAAAGATGCCCCGAACCTCCCCATGTTGGGGACGGGGGAATCACGATTGGGCAATTATAGTAACTTTTGAGTAACGGTCCGCCACCACTGTTGGGGACGGGTGCAACTGTGAAGTAGTGACGATTGGGGATCACCCTTTAAAGGATAAAAACGCTGCAAATTTTACACAAAGGTTTATTATTCTTTGATATATGTTACTTGTGCAGAAATTTAATTCTGTGTCAATAAAAAGATTTTAGAAAATTTTTTTTTTTTTTTTTTTTTTCAAAAATTTTTTCTCCAAAATTTTTCGTCTTTTACTTGAAAAATATTTGACCTCCTGGAATCCTTCAAAAATCCCATTTGTAGCTCTATAGATCGCAACAGTGAAATCGGATCGTTCCGGGACCCCAAAAAATGGATTCTACGTCCAAAAATACTTTTAAAACTACACCTAACTCGATCCCATTGCCAAAAGCCTTCAAAAAACCCCTGACGTAGCCCCCTAGCGCCCCACGGGTTTGGGCGATCGAGCTGAAAACCTTGCGGGTACAACAAGATGGTAAACCGAGAATGTTTTCAAAATTTCAGATTTAAAAAAAAAATCCACATCCAAAGGCACCCTCCTGTTGATTTTGTTGATCTGGATTCTACGGAATTGCTTCCTATTTATTCAACATTGATTCTATAAGCGTAGTGTGTCGGCTTCCAGATTATACTTGATGGGTTATAGTGAGGGATAAGCCGTTGGTGGTTGGTTGCTCAGGGCGTATATTTGGATAGATACATCGCCTCGAGGCGCCTTTCGCCCGTCCCCAGGTAAGTATGGGGTTGAGGGCTCTTCAGGAGGTTGTTTGTCTGTCGGATAATACATCGAGTGGTAAGTTCTTATAATACAAAAGGCATAGTTCAATACAGCAGCAGAGAAGTGTAAGTGTAAGTTACCTTATAAAATTTTATCAGTAATCGCATGTTCAGGCGGCGCATCCATGTCTCCCGTCATGGCCAGAGTTAATTATAGGGTTGAGATCATTATACCGGTGCTCCCTATTTAAAAGGTATGGATTTAGTAGAATATTTAATATTTAGGTGGGTGATTGGCTGGGGTTATGGAGTGCTGTTGGGTGAATAGGGCTAGGGTGGTTAATTAAACTTGAAAATTTTTTATATTTTTACTTACGTTTTTAATAGTATGTTGTGGATAATTTGGCTTCCGTGGGTTATGGGCGTTATTTTTAATCCGGGGTGATTTATTTTGTGAACGGGGTTTATTGGAGCACGTTGTTGTATTTTACAGGGATGGGACAGATTTTATCAAAAGGGGGGTTGTGTGGGTTATTATAAGATGCTAGGAGGCTGCTATGTATGACATAAAGTTATTGAGATGAGGGGAAAGGAAGCTGTTATGAACCGGTATTTAATACGATATCTGTTAATTATTAATTACGTGGGTAGTGGCTAATGGCGCGTTCTCTCGGGAGGGCATGGAAGCTCCGCCAAACAACCTCCTGAAGAGCCCTCAACCCCATACTTACCTGGGGACGGGCGAAAGGCGCCTCGAGGCGATGTATCTATCCAAATATACGCCCTGAGCAACCAACCACCAACGGCTTATCCCTCACTATAACCCAACATTGATTCTGTTCCTACTATTAATCATAAATGGATGTTATTCATTTTAGGAAAAAAAGCCCAAACCCGTAAAAAGTTCACTAAGGGAAGCATTCAATTCAGACACGGAGGAAGAAGAAGAAATGCCTAGAGAAGCTCGGATGAAAATGAGGAATTTTGGCAGGTATGCACTATAATAATATTATATTTTATATAATAATAATAATAATAATAAATATATTATATTTTAGTATTCATGAATATTATTCACATGAGTGAGATAAGTTGTGCCCTTCAGCATGTTCAAGTAGGCATTAGAAAATAACCACTCCTTGGTCAACCATGATTACCGTGTTTACGTGGACGCTGTGACAATTAGAAATGAGGTGTTTTGAATACTAAATTATCATAATTTGAAAACCAGTTAGGCTATACTACACTGCTGAAATGAGAATTGTTTATTATTCTAGTGGCAATGCAAATACTCGATATGTGAGAACATTAGACAATTAGAAACATTCGTTCGTGTCAACTCTGGGATGTTCCTATGGGAACTTGTTAGTCCCCGTCCTTCTAATTAAGCAGTAATCATACGAAAGCGATCTATCTTGGGAATAGGCACCTACTATTTTGTAAAGCACAGTTGTGGTCTTTGTTTCAGAGACACGCCGACGTCGTCAGGCCCAAATTCCTTTGGCAAAACACGCCAAGGCTTCTGCGATGCGAAAAAAGTGTTTGAAAAGCAGCTCAAAATGGCGGCGGAAGAGCTTGATGACTAGCCGTATTGTATCGGTGTGTGCAATTCGTGACGTCCTCTATCTTACCAAACTCGAATGTCAAGTTATCATCTATTCTATAGTCTATAGTAATTAATCATAATATTATTTTTTATTGACTGCACAAAGTTATACTGAAAATTGTTACTCGTTGCTAGTTAGAAATCTTAATTCTGATGACCTTCAAATAATCGTAATTATTATCTAGGTTTTCATTTAGTTCAAATTAGTTTTGAGCGTAGGTAATAATTAATTGTTAGTTCATTCATAACTAACGTTTCCTACAAAACATGTGAAATGATTATGTGCGAGCTAACGCAGTTTAACTAATGAAACAGAGGAGAATCTAATCGAAAATGCCCGATTAGCGATTCTCTACGTTAATTTTTAATTGAGTACGCCTAACTTTGAGCCCGAACATATCTACTTGTATTGTATCGGACCTAGGATTTACTTTCTTCACGACCTTGTAAACCAAGATGGACCGTGTAACGTAAGTCAGACGTCACAACCGGCAGGGCTGCGGCAAAGTTTTTCGTTTCGTATCCTGCGATTAACCGAAGGGTGCAACTATGGGGGGACAACGCTTCAGGCGGATTTTGCTGTGAATATTCACGTATTAGACCTTATTTAACGAATTTTTCATTCTTTATTTTACTGTTCTACACGACTCTGAAGGAAAACCTTGAAGTCGCTGAATGAGTTTGAATTAACATTCACAACCTAATACCTCAAGGTAGCTGCTAAGTGGGTGATTGCTGAAGGTGCAGAGGTCCAATTCAATAATATTGGAGTTCAGCAAGAAGTGACACCTCTTCTGGCGGTCAAAATTGTTTAATAACCATAAACAAATCTAGCGTGGGGGCTGGATTCGAGCTGACAAGCCCATGTGATCTGAGATTGTAGATACTCGCAGTAGGTACATCTCAGTTTCAATTAATAGTTCAAACTTGAGTTTAGAGCTCAATCGCTTCAAGTCACTGTAAATTAGCTTAGGAGCTCCAAACCGGCCCCCACATTAGATTTATCGATGAACAATTTCGCTGGGAACGCAAAAGTGGAAAGCTTTGTCCCACTTTCTCGGATGTGACGTTATGATTTACTCGATCTTTTGTTTGTAATTGAAGGGACCACTAACTTGGGATTGATCCGGACCAAATCAACAACTAACGCCTTGGTCAACCATAACGGACGATTGTAGGTTTATCGAGTTGATTCACGAGGTACCTCAAAGCAAGAATCCACGGATCGAAATGCACTTGAATGCTTCCGTCGTTGTACGACATGATTTTCCCCAAGACAACCGCCATTTGATTCCTCCCTGCGTGATAAGCCATGCCTTGTTCAGTAAAGCTTCGTAACACGATTTTGACACGGGCTAAGAACGTCTTTTCCATTTGAGTTCCAATCTCTTTTCAACCGAGGCTTAGTTCAAGGTGTTGTAGGAGTGTCACACCTATTCGTAGGTACTTCGTGAGTTGCAATAATCCTCTGTACTGTGTCGCTATGGGAAAAACTCGCTTTTCATTGTCAGTGATGTAAATGAATAAATGGATGTGTTCAAGCCATTGTTAATCGTCCACTCCTTGATAATAAATTCTTGATGCAAATCATTTCCATTCTAAATGTACGGGAGATCTAGAATAGTGAAATTTCAATGAGACGCATGTTTGTGGCTTTCTGTTTTATTTACAAAAAAAAAGGGCAGAAAATTACAAGTCCTTGACTTCACGCAGACGCCTGACAGCAGACCTAACTGAAGTGGCAGCTGTTGTTGCAACGACCCAAGCGCCTCCAGCGATTGTCCTCTTGCACCTCTTGCAAGACCAGATCCCAACACATGTCCTCTTCATAGCGGTCTAGAACATTTAAAAAATAATTATTAATAAGAAAGAACAGAAGGAAATGTTCCAGCTGGCACCATCAAAGAGCGCTAAAATTACTGTCTCAAAGATTGAGCGAGCAATTCACCCCATCAACAAATAATGTTTGGCCAGGGGATGATCGATGGAATGTATTCAAATTTATACCCAAGTGGCTAAGACTAAAAGCCATTTGGACCTGAACTTGACACTCGCTTGTTCCAAGCGACTAGTTAATATTGGAGGTGGGCTTAACTCTAAAGATTATTAAGAACCATAGAGACGTACCAGTACCACCTCCGTAACAATACACATGACGGGGAAAGAGTGGCCCCGGGGACTAGGGCGTCAGTGACACGTCAGTTTACAAATCAGTCGGGGCGCCAATCAGCCTGGTTCGAATCCGGGGACGAACACCAATGTTTGACCAAAAGACAATCACGTGTTGTACCTAATACTTGTCTTGTCGGCAGACAATGAGCTATTTAAGCATTTTTTCTGTTTTTTGTAATTGAAAGCTAGTTCCATGAATGACTAATAACGCCCTGATACCGCAAAAAAGTCCCGATTTATCCTTCAGGACCTTAAAGAAGTTGGAAGGTTTGAAAACGAAAGGCCGGTAAATGACGTCATTTACCGTACCGAACCCGAAAGCAGACCTTACTACAGTTCTACAAATATCCGTAGAAACCGACTGTATCGGTGAATTGGACATCCCTAACATAAACAATGAGCCATCTTGAAGGGAGGTTCAGATTATTTTCATACTCTCTGCTGATTTCCGTAGAGGATTACATATTGTGCAGACGGTATAAAAACAAGACTTGTTTTTCTGTAGTGTAAAATAGAATGGGATTCGAATGAAAAAACTGCGATTTTCAACCGTCCTTATTATAGTTCATTCACCTCTGAACGCAAGTTTATGTGTATCCTTTCCATGGGGCAAGAATTTCTAAAGCTTTTTCAAGTACAGTACGGGGTCGTCTCCTGCCCCAATAATTTCACAATTATTGTGAAAACCAGTTGGATAACACACAAAAAACCCACTATACAATACACATGACAAGCGACTAGGTGCTAATATTCGCGATTTTCAAAATGTGATTCCCAACAGCTAGTATAATGATTAGCATTTAAATGCCATGGAGAATTGTAAGTTAAACCAAAAGGCAAAAAGCTGCAAATTTTACACAAGGGTCTATTATACTTTGTTATAGGTTAATTGTGCCAAAATTAAATCTGGGTCAATAAAAAAACTGGGGTGTGGTTTTATGAAACCACGGTAAAAGTGAAACTTTTTGCCCACTAGTCTCTCCGGCTCGCTTCGCTCGCTCCCCTAGTGGGGTACGTAGCATCGATGGACACGTTTTTTATGTCTAGTCCCCCCCCCATTTCCTACTCATTCACCTATCCTTGTATCTCTACCCACGGCTTCATTTTGGCGTTTTCTCAAATTGATTTCTAACGTGGCACCTGATAACAACAAAACAAGCGGCATTGTTTACTGCATCCATTAATAACATCAATAAATATAAAATGGGGACATAATGACAAAGAACAAGTACGAAAGAAATGTGTGATAAATCGAGAGCTTTCCAACGAATGGTGAACGATTTTTGTACGATTATAACTGGCGAAGATGAAGTTCCGTAGCAACGAATCGGTTGTAAGCGAAAATCAACGGTAGCGTGACGGGACAAGAAACGACACACAGACCAAAAAAATTTGGGACGATGTAATAAAAGTTTCACTTTAAAAATAATTTTGAAAAAAAGTAGCTGATTACGAACAGGCCATACGTCCAAAGCTGCTTGGCCTGAGATTGTTTCCAACTTGAAATCATGGTATCGGTGCAATCAAAAGACTCAAGTGTTCTTCACTCCAGCTCACATTTCAGTTGTCATTTCTGAAGCCGAAAATATTGCACGCTCCATCCTGGACTGGCTGCCTAGTGGAGTTAATCACAACAACCTATGCATGTGATGCTTTTCAGTTCTCCTGCGCGGATAGCAGAGGACGACAAGGAAAAGTCTAACGCATTTAAAGCGTATTCTATGGCGCGGAACCGGTAGTCATAAACATTTATTTTAGTGCGGAACTCCGTCGCGATTTTTTAATTCCTAGAATAATAAACCAAAAGTTGATCACACGGTATTACAACATTCGTAACACCTGCTAATATACTTTGCCCTTTAGCCTTATAATATAACGTACCTACTACCATTAAATGCTAGCAAATTTTGCTAGCAACTAGAATGATGACGTGTATCGTATTTTTTGAAAAAACAATTTTGTTTATAAATAAAAATTTTAATATTTTAATATTCTAATTGAATATTTTAATATTCTAATATAATAACTTAATATTCTATTTATTCCCATGAATATTTCCGCAATACTAATTGAACTAAAGCTTACCTTTCCACAGAAGGAACAGGGGTATTTGCCGTGCTGCGTGATTTCCATCTTCTTCACCATCTTACGGAGTGAGGCACCATATCTGGTACCATATTTACCGGTGATCCCGACCTTTTTGGTGTGCTTGGCCTAAACGGAATAAACAAAAATTAGCAAAAGTTTCACATAGGTAACTGTCAAATTTTGACATTGATCAGGGACTGATCCAAAAACTTGTGTAGGCGATCTAGAACTCGTTTCCATCCTACCTGCAAGCAAGAGTGACTGTTAAGTACAATGCACTCGGTGCATTACAATACGAATTATTGTACAAGTCTTGCACTAAGTCTTAGTAGATAGCGGATGTAAACAATGTGCCTCGGAGGCAACCACTACCGGCCTCGTCATTGCGTGACGTTCTCGCGTTAAACAGGAGCTGTTAGTGTGTACTCGTTCGAAATTGGCCCCAAGCAGACAAAATTATTTAATAATCAGGATTGCTATCACATGAAAAGGGAACTCGCATCGACAAGATCCTGAGTAACCTAGACAGGCACGTCTAGAAGGGCCGTTTTTCGCCTTGAATATTATACCGAGAGCGAGCATATCGCTTAATTCCTTCTCACTCGAATACAACTGGGGGGCAGTTCCGTCAAATTTCAATGACACATTGCGTGGAATTAGCAGAGAAAATAAGATGTTTTACGATTCAAATTGCACTTACCATGGCTAAAACACGAATATTACACCAACACGGGGAAAATGGCCGCGTGAAAACACAAACAGAGTTGCCAAGTATCGAACCGCAGTACCCACCAGCTTGTCCAACAGAGGCTGCAAAAAACTTCCTCAAAAGCGTGAAATGGTACACAAGGCCAAATAATAATAATTATTATTATCAAGTAATTGTACTTGATTAGAATCTGAATTATTTCTAGTGGGGTCGCTTCATGGTGGGATAACATTCATGGGGTTTGTTCCAGGTTTGACGGAATGTTAACAGAAATCGCCGGAGACATGCGCAGTTTAGAAACTGCTGTTCCAGGTCATTCGTAAGTTGGACGAAAACCGATAGCTCGAGTATGTGCGGTCGGGTTCTGTCGACAGACGCAGTCAGACCTGGAACAAACCTAATTTTGTTTCCGAAATAAACAGGGTTTGGTAACACTGAACTGGTGGTTTTGACACAACCCGTAGAACGTAGATAAAAGATAAAACGTAAGAGAAGAACTTTACCAGCTTGTTGAACTATCGATAGTTTCGGTTTCCGATAGTTTTCCGATATCGATGGTTTTTTTTTTTTTTCAGAAAACTATCGGTAGTTTTAACAACGCTCTTGAAAAAGGCTGCGAAAAAATAATTTCACGGTGAAGAAGAAGACGAGAAGTGAACAATGTGTTGTGTAAACTCCTTTCTTAATTGCCTTTTCCGGAGAATGTACTGAACTATTGATAAAAAAATAATAAAAATCTGGAGAAGTATATTCTTCCTCTCAGGTAGATTTGTTCGATTTCCGCGTGTGCATTAGGCGCGTTTTCTTTTAAACACGCCCTTTTGAATTTTGAAGAAAAGTAGAGGTTTTCAGATGGTTCCGATAGTCAGAAACTATCGATAGTATCGACAGTTCTATCGATAGTTCAACACCTCTAATGTTTACGTTTCGAAACAAGTTTAGGTTATCAAATTTGATCCGCAATACTTTTTCTAAGATTGCATTAATTTTCTGAAACCGATATTATTGATAATTGCGTAAAAGCAAAGTCTGTTGATTCTTGAACGGTTTGAGTGTGTGTAGTTTTCCTAATTAGAGTGAAGAAAAATGAGGTGAGAAAAAACCACCACATTGCATTAAATATTAGGTATTATACACGTAAGAAGTTGCCCGTCCATAGACTAAACTAACTATCTGAAGCACAAGGATGGATGTTATTGAAGTTAAGAAACGGCCAGATTCCTCATAGGCGTAGGTTGGAAACCGGAGTGATAGGTATTTTGTTGCCGAATGGGGCGGCTTGAGTTTGGACGAAGGTCTTTGAGAAAAGCTAAATTAGCCATTAAATGGTTTCGGGTGAATGAGGAAACCCCTCAAAATAAAGGAAATCACTTGTGCCTAATCAGTAGTCGTATAGGTGTAATAAATTATACTGATGCTCGGTATAATTCTGTGGTTGTAGCGGACGCCTGATATTCCAACTGTTGGATATTATCATACATTGTATTCCTCCCCTCCCCCTCCCGCACTGTTTCGAGTTTTTAAGCTATCTCGGGTCCCATAGGAGTGATATTCATCTGGCAAAGCATCCGGGGCTACAGATGCTAACACCACGTAATCCCACCTAATAAAAACCGAGAAATGTCTATCTGTCTGTCTGTTTTTTCCCTTTTCACGCCTGAACGGAATGACCGATTCGCGTGCCGTTTATTGCGATCTGTTCCAAAAACCAGCGCGATGGTCATAGGCTACCTTGATTTTTCCTCCCTCACCCCCTTCATCGGTTTTCGGGTGCTCCTTCGCGACGAGAGACGGGTCAAATAGCGTCGTTACTAGGGATTACTAGGAAAATTTTCGAAACGCCAAAACGCGATACAACTTTTGGCGTCGGTTTTGAACGAAACTGCGTTTGTTAAAACGAGCTTTTCGCGCTGGTTTCAACGAGCACAAAACGATTTCTGTGCGATAACCCGTTCGCAAGTTATTCGAAGATCGTCGGTAGGTGGGTACGAGTATTTTTTGCAAGCCTTCGATTAGTTTGATAGGTACTAGGTAATTTCATTTGGAGTTGATGGGTTTCTATGGGCTGCATCTTACGCGAACGGAGCTTTCCTTCGCAACGAGAGACGGGTCAAAAATCGTCGCCAAGGGTGCATCGTAGATAGGTGATGGACGGAAATTTGATATTTCGTGCGAAGCGCGTGCGGGCATCTAGTTGACATTAAATGTCGTCAAAATTTTTGACGAAAATGAGTTGCCAAGGTCACCTGGAAACATAAAAACCAGTAAAATTCGAAAATGACAACAGCGCTTAATGAATGAATACACTTGTTAACAGTTAACCAGTTACTGGTGGCGAGGTAGCTGTAGCTAAGGATCAGCTTAAATTTTGATTGGTAGGCGGGGGCTAAGGAAACGGAGAACTTATTTTGAAGAAGTTTTCTTTACTTAGGTAGGTAATTCCAATTTGACCCAATGAAAGTGTTTGAAGGGCTCTTCTGATTATCACGGTAACGGTGTGTCAGGGGATTTCCACCACAATCATGAAAACTAATTATAATATTTGCCCGCGCATTCGATGAGGTCCGAACTTTTCATTTCCCTAAGTGGAACAAGCTAGGTCATGATTTCTTATTTAAATTCGAGTACTGTTACAAATATGAACTTTTTCCAGTAGAGATCACAGGAAAGGGAGGTCGAGAAGCAGATCAGCATCGCCGGACAGAAGGAGGAAAAGGAGTAGAGACAGAAGAAGAAGAAGCAGAACCAAGTCCGCCACCAGGGAAAGAAGACGTTCTAGAAGCAAAGAGCGCTCGTAAGTTGAACGACCGATATCACCCTTATGGTGACCAGAAGTCCTGCTTTGGTAACCCGCCCAATGAAAAACGGACGCAGACTCGCACTATTAAATAGTGCGTTTTTCATTGGGCGGGTTACCAAAGCAGGACTTCTGGTCACAAGTTTTGCCTTATTTAATCAGCAGACCCGATAAACGTTCTCACCTTTTGGTGAAACACGGGGAGGGGTCCCCCTCTGTTGGGTTCAAGACCTATCAGCATGTGGGTTCGTTACATTACATTATGTGTTACTTATAATATAAGTCACATATTATGTG
Organism: Pilophorus perplexus; assembly: GCA_955831195.1. NCBI lineage: Eukaryota > Metazoa > Arthropoda > Insecta > Hemiptera > Miridae > Pilophorus > Pilophorus perplexus. Next base: position 11,516,598 of record OY037010.1, on the reverse strand, counting down.
AAACTTGAAAGAGGGTCTGGAAGTAGTTTCGTAGATCAGCTCATTGAGCATGGCAGGAGAATCGTTCTCCAGTGGATCCGGGGTCACTGTGATCTCCCCGGAAATGAGAGCTCAGCGAAGATGATTTGCTCCAATTGGGTTGCTAGTGAGGCCAGGAGGGTTTGGGCTGACCAAGCGGAAGGGAGGCAGTGACAACAGCTTCTAGTTGCCCCACTTTCCCCCGACTTGCCCCGAGATGAATTTGTAGCTTCCTTCCGAATGGCAACGGAGCACGACTACCTCCAAATCATCTCCACCGCTATGTAGTGGTCGAGGGATATGCCATCTTGAGGAAATGGACGGTGACCTACCTAGATGCCACAAACTGACAGATGTCAGAACATCTGACACAACAACTGTTCACCCTGCAAGGTTCACTTAGATTGTTTACTAATAGTTCTTGTATTCGTACGCTTGCCCCCCTGCCCCTCACTCATTGGTTTTAGTTCAGTCTTGTCTTGTTCGCCTCCTACGTCATCCAGTTTCTCATCAATTTCGAATAGTTGAAGTAAATTCAGTGCAGTGTGAAAAAGGGTTTTCCTTCCTCGACGATTGAGTGAACAAATAAGGGTGAAAATCCATTAATCTTCTAATATTTAATTGTATATTTCTTACAGAGAAAAAAGAAAGGCTGAAGGAAGGGCGGAAAGAAAGAGACGGAGATCCAAAAGCAGGTCTCGAGAAAGACCACCTGAAAAGAAGAAGGATGAAAAACGGGAAGTAAAACCAGAACCTGAGGAACCGTTTGATCCCACCAAAATTGACAAAGTGAGTAGGCGGTTCTTATTTGCTTCTCAAGACATGAAGTTCGGCAGGCACACTTTTACAGTGTAAAGTAAAAGTGTTTTTGTTGTGGTAAGCAGATTGGTTTTCACAATGGAGCCCGTACTGTACATGGAAGTGTTTTAGAATTGACTTATTCCAGAACCGAGGACCAGCTTCTCGGCCTCTTGGCTGTCAAATTGTAGTATCTACGTGTTTATTGGTAAACACCCACAATGATGACAGGTTCGTTTTTTAGGAAGAAGAACAAAAGAGGTTAGAGGCTGAAATGCAAAAAAGGCGTGAACGGATAGAGCGTTGGAGGGCTGAGCGCAAGAAGAAAGACGTGGAAGCAGTTAAAAAAGAACTCAAGTCCTCTTTAGGTAAGGAGTGCAAAGTCGCAATCTTTGACGGATCCATAATATAAGATAATTAAATTATGTCCATTTCGTCACTATCACAGCTAATTTGCAACTACCTTCCAAAAAATGGAATTTGGAGGACGAGAGCGATGAAGAGGACGATAAGAAAGAAGGCAACAAAGAAGGCGGGGACGATAAAGAGGAAATCGATCCCCTCGATGCATTCATGATGGTAATACGTTCTCCTGCAACGTGTGTAGTAACTTCTCATGTTTCGTTTGATATACCCTAATTGGCTCCTTTGCTCTCGCAGGAAGTGCAAGAAGAAGTGCGTAAAGTCAATAAAGCTGACGATGGCGAGAAAACGAATAATACGGGAGGTGTCGTAATTATGACTGGAGTCGCTAAAAAAACTGTTGATTTGAAAAATAAGGGAGAGCTTATAGAACAAAATCAAGATGGCCTCGAAGTGAGTTGTTGGTGGAAAAAAGTATACACAAACCTGTTATTATTTAGGTGCCTACACGTGATGGGTACTGTGAAAATGCATATTCCATTTATTCATTCTTTTGAAGTATCTTGGTTAATTAATTTGCAGTATTCTTCTGAAGAAGAAGTGGAAGACCTGACAACGGCAGCAGCTTCCCTGGTTCAAAAACAGAAAAAAGAGTTGGCCAAAGTTGATCACTCAGGGATTCAGTACATGGACTTTCGAAAGAATTTCTACGTTGAAGTTCCAGAAATCGCCAAAATGACTCAAGAAGAAGTTGACAGTTACAGAGAAGTGAGGATATACCCGTTTATTTGATGAAGGTGAATGTTTTTAAAATTGAATTGATTTGATGTTCTTGATCTTCAGGAACTAGAAGGCATCCGAGTAAAAGGAAAAGGCTGTCCTAAACCAATAAAAACCTGGGCTCAATGCGGTGTTAGTAAGAAAGTTTTAGACATTCTGAAGAAACAGGGATACGAGAAGCCCACTCCCATTCAGGCTCAAGCAATACCTGCTATTATGTCAGGTACCTACTTACAGCTTATATACTAAGATAAATTAACGCAATCGCGCTAGTCTTCCAAATTTCAAGGGTGTTTATGGTCTTGTTGCAGGTCGAGATTTAATAGGAATTGCTAAAACAGGAAGTGGCAAAACATTGGCTTTTGTTCTACCCATGTTGCGTCACATCTTGGACCAACCAGAATTAGAAGATACAGATGGGCCTATATGTATGTATGTTGACGTTATTATCAGAGGGTTCCTAAACGCTCTCACTCTAACGAACTCTAAGCAAAGTTGTACTCTGATCGGAGTCTCATAAATCCGGTCTTGCATCGGGGCTTGTCAAAATTCGTCAAATCAGAAACAAGAAAAAATCTGATACAAAAGTTCTTCGAAAACAACATTAACTCGACTCAATACCGCGTTCAAAATTGGTCGAAGCTGAATGCTATGCTCAAATGTGTGGCGGAAATGGTGAATCAGTTGAAATGCAACTCGTAATCCGTAAACTTAATTTGTTGACATTGGAATCGAATTGTCAATAAGGTTGAATGATTTTATTGACCTGCTCTAACTTCTTTGAGCTTTTTCGATGTTGTGGCTGTTTGTTAAATAGGGATGTTTTTGTTGTTATGTGGAGTGGGTGTAGTGGTTTTTAAATCGAAAAAAAGAACGGCAACAAGATAAAGTAGGCCTACTCCTATCGAGTATTGTCTTTGGACTACAATATTGTCCTTAGGCCTGAAGTTTCACGGAGGTAGAGGGGGCTGCATGTCACCATAACAACCGGGCCGCACCTCACCATCATTAAAAATGTCAAGCCTACCGCGTCTGAGTTTCGTTCTCTCTCCCTAACCAAACTCATTGGATTAGACCTCTGCACCATCGGCAAACAACCACTTTCCTACCGCGTCTCACCATCGTGTCCGAGTTGGCGGGGACACGCGGATTCTTTCTTTCCTCCCGTTGACGGTTTTCCATTACGTATGGCCGGTCGCAGTATTTTATTGAATCTGTCGGAAACGGCCCATTCACAACGAGAACCGCGAAACCTCCACATTTCGAGCAAAGACGTTGGAGAATTTGGTTCATGTTCAACTGCGGGATCCGGGAGGTCCACCATTTACCACGATACTTCGTCCAAGATAGTAAATACCCCTTCCAGAGTTTCAGGAGGAGCACGGCACTCCGACAACTCTGGGGAAAATGCCCTGAATAAACCCTCCGTCACCGCAGCGGCTGGGACTCCTGGAGCCACGACACTGCGTGCAATGCACCAGGAGGATCTTCACCTGCACTCTCATCCCCTTTCCCCCACAACAAAATTTGTTGTTCCATTTAATGGAAGCGTGATCAAAGAAAACAACTCGCCCAATTAGTTCTGCAGGCGTGAAACTGTACTTGCGGTCACCGTATCGTGAAAAGCAGCTTTAGGAACTCTCTATTATGCCAATAGAATTCACACCTTCGGTGAAATTTATATAATCGAGTGTGATTTTGTTCATTTTCGAACTTCTCAAGAAGCTGGTGCAATCCTTGTAGGAAAACCTGTCAACCATTTTGTTTCAGCGATCATAATGGCTCCCACAAGAGAGTTGTGCATGCAGATCGGCAAAGAAACAAGGAAATTCACCAAATCCCTCAATTTGCGTGTAGTCTGCGTCTACGGAGGGACGGGGATTTCTGAACAGATTGCCGAATTGAAGAGGGGCGCCGAAATTATTGTTTGCACGCCTGGTCGAATGATCGACATGTTAGCAGCTAATAGCGGTTCGTCTCATATTTCTGATCAATGAATTTCAGAATTTTCCCTGGACTCATGTTGATCATGGCTCTTCTGCAGGTCGGGTAACAAACCTCAGACGGGTCACTTACATCGTTCTTGACGAAGCAGACCGGATGTTTGACATGGGTTTTGAACCTCAGGTATGATAGCATACTCTTGCGGATCCTGCATTTTCGGAGCGGGTTTGTGATTGGAAAGAGTGACATTTTTGGGTCTAACCCAGCCTCAAAGGAGCTCCTTGAAAGCTAAATTCCTACCTTTTCAAGGAGCTCACTATATTCTATCTTTCAAAACATACATAATCCAATTGTATCGACATTCAATTGGTTCTATTCCAATTTTAGGTTATGAAGATCATAGACAATGTCAGGCCTGACCGTCAGACTGTAATGTTTAGCGCTACATTCCCTCGCCAAATGGAAGCTCTTGCTAGGCGAATTCTCACAAGACCAACTGAAGTTCAGGTATTGGCGTAATTTTCATGTCTATTTGAGGTTAACAATTAACCTAATTATTACAGATTATTGGATTAATAGGTCGTTTTCTATTGTGTATAGGTTGGTGGAAGAAGCGTAGTCTGTAAGGATGTCGAACAGCATGTAATTGTCTTGGAGGAGGACAACAAGATGTTGAAGCTTCTAGAGCTCCTGGGAATATACCAAGAACAAGGTAGCGTCATAGTGTTCGTCGACCGTCAAGAAGCCGCTGACGCGCTCCTCAAAGACCTCATGAAGGCCAGCTATCCCTGTCTGGCGTTGCACGGAGGTATCGACCAATACGACAGAGACAGCACCATTGTCGACTTCAAGGCTGGCAAAGCAAAACTTTTGGTTCGTTCCAGCATCGAATATTTCGTGATGTCGAAGTGGAATGGGACACGAATTTATACCCATTTCTATTAAATTTGTTGTAGGTGGCTACTTCTGTCGCTGCTCGTGGTTTAGATGTGAAACATTTGAACCTCGTCGTTAATTATGATTGCCCTAACCACTACGAGGATTATGTGCATCGTTGTGGGCGAACTGGAAGGTATGACCATAATTTTGAATTTGAAGCTATCCGAGAATAATATTGCTGGGTGCAGGTATAAGGGGTATTCATGGTCCACTTTACTCGTCGAATAGCCCCCTCTAAAAACCCTGGAAAAGTTCCTCTATTTCGACGAAAATGGTTTTTAGTACCTTTTGGAATTTCTCTTTCTACATTTTTTTTTTTTTTATGGGAACAATTTTAAATTTTATGTAATCGATTTAATCGATTGTTTTTTCTTCCTACCCTCGTTGTACTTGTTTTTAACGAACGTCTTCTGAATACTCATTTCTTTCTTATAACTTCGGTTTGCGACTGTGGAGGAGTTGACGGAGGTTACGTTAGTGGTTCAGTACTGGTCATTTTGGTTTTAAGGGCTGGAAGCAAAGGCTACGCTTACACCTTCATCACGCTCGAACAGGAGAGGTTTGCAGGGGACATAGTTCGAGCTCTTGAACTCAGTGGCGTTCCCGTTAACCAAGATTTGCGAATACTGTGGGAAAAGTACAAAGCGAAACAAGCCGCAGTAAGTAGATTCATGTTCGTCTTTCGAAATTTTTTGCACGTACGAAGACAGTCGTGGAACTTGATGAATCAATATTCTCTATTATGAGATGATCTTTGACTATAGTCTATTTGTACAGGAAGGCAAAAAAGTGCACACCGGCGGTGGATTCAGTGGCAAAGGATTTAAATTCGACGAGACTGAGGCCCAAATCGTTAACGAGAAGAAGAAATTTCAGAAAGCAGCTCTTGGTATGTTGATCTTCAATAGTTGAAGAATGTTGACGGAAAAATGTGTAGTATCGTCTCTTTTCCGAAGAAGAAACATATTTCTGACTGCAACGTGCTTGAAAGTCACTTCCACAATTTGGTTTTGGTTTATTTTTTTATTGCAGGATTGCAAGACTCAGATGATGAAGACTTGGAAAATGATATTGACCAACAGATCGAAAGCATGCTGGCTCCCAAGCGTATAGTCAAAGAAATCAAAGCCCCCATGGGTTCTATCCTCCCAGGAACAGCTGCTCCCGGCATGGTGCAAAGTAAATCTACCGCTTTAACTTATAATAACTTATCAACAATGTATTAGTTGAACGTGTTTCTTCTAACTTCAAATTGTCTATCATTGTCTTTGCCTCATTTGCTACCTCGTTCGATAGTTGGGGTTGCGGAAGGTATGTATTGTTGTATTGGTGTATTCATCTTTAGACATTCCCTCCATCAAGTTGACGAGTTATTGAGATTGAACTAAACAGGAGGCTGTTCCGCGAGTTCAGTGTACGAAACCCCTGAGGAAGATAATATAGCTTTCTCGATGTGCTGTAATAATATATTATAGCACAGCTGATAGTACAGTATGATAACATACTTATGGCCAATTTTCTCGACTATAGCATGCTGTATTATATTATATTTTGTTAACGTTGCCACAGGCTGAGGTGTGGTAACCTATGAACAAAATGGCCAGTCAACTCATTCGCCCAAATTTACTTGTTTCACAAATTATCTCACTTCCTACCCCTTTCTTCTTCGTATTCACGTTTTTTTTTTTTTTTGTTTTTTTTTTCCTTTCTTGATAACACTTGAACATTTAAACATTTCGAATTTCCAACTTTCGCATTTAACACAGTAAGCTCGACCGTGAATACCCCTAATGATTGAATAAATAGTAATTGATTTGTTCAGCCTTGACTGGAGAACTACTTCAAACAACCATTATTGATTTTCGTATTTTTCCAGCTCCATCACTTGGGAATGCCTCCACGGACAAATTAGAGTTAGCTAGGAAATTAGCTTCACGAATCAACATGGCCAAAAATTTAGGAGCCGAAGCCAAAGGAGCAACGCAGCAAGCGGCTGAAGCCATTCTCAAGGGTGGTGGTTCTCAGCCGATTATCACGGTGCGTGCATTTCTCTTCTTTCAGTCCATGCCAACGATCAATTTCCTCTGGTACAGGGAACAATAAAATGTTTTGCGACTTTCAGGCCAAGACGGTAGCCGAGCAGCTGGCTGCTAAACTAAACACAAGGTTAAACTACCAGCCGAAAGAGGACGAGGATAAAGGAGAGGAGGAGCAAGTGGAGACTTTTCGGAAGTACGAAGAAGAATTGGAAATCAACGATTTTCCCCAGCAAGCCAGATGGAGGGTCACGTCCAAGGTTACCTTCAGATTTTTTATTTTATTTTTTTAACTTGAAATTTGCCATTGACATTTACGTCGCCCTTTTATTCTCTTAACTTTTTTTTTTCTTTTTTTTATAATTAGGTACTCTTTTTTTTTCTTTTTTAGGAAGCCTTGGCTCAGATATCGGAGTACTCGGAGGCTGGTATCACTGTACGTGGAACGTATTACCCGACTGGCAAACCACCTCCAGAAGGAGAAAGAAAACTGTTTTTGGCCATCGAAAGCACCAACGAGTTGGCTGTCTCTAAAGCCAAAGCAGAAATCACCCGACTCATCAAAGAGGAACTTCTCAAACTGCAGACGTCGGCGCACCATTCCATCAACAAAGCTAGATATAAGGTCATTTGAAATCATCAAAATTCATTCTGTACTTTCCCGTTTGTGCTTTCCGTTTATCCCCCATATTTAAAACCATCCACTTACGTGTATTATTGCTTCTATACCTATGTATGGAACATCTTACGTCTTGCGGAAACGGTTGGATAACCCGTGCTGTGTAAAGTCAAGTTTATGGTCCTTTATTCGTAACACATGTTCCCTGTACATAATTCCATCAGCTGTGTGTACATTTGTTAGCCTTCTATCAGTAATACAACGGTTTTAACAAAACGAATAACTTCAATCATTTCCATTCCTCAATTTGTTTTTTTTAAATCGACGATTTCTGTATAATATACAGAAATCGTCTCATATTATGAGGGAGTTGAGGGTACAGTTTGGCTATTTATTATGAATAGGTAGTCCTCATTCTAGAATCGGTACAATGCTTCTGAAGCGTCAAGAAGGACTTAGGACAAAAGGCCGAATGAGTTGTCGTTATCGAAGAAATGTTGAAAGGGGGAAGGAAAATCCGTTTTTTCACAAAACTGTGGAATTTGTTAAAGGGCTCCTTGAGAAGGTCGGAATCCAACATTTTTAACAACATAATATGTTGTTAAAAATGTTAAAATTATGTTTGTACATATTATGTATTCGGATTAAGCACCCTTTAAAAACCCCCTACACGTATTTTGGTTTATAATTCTTGGAATAATACACCTACGTAATCGCAACGGAGGTCGACGACTCCGATCGGCCTCAAAATGTGACATTCGTTTCAAGAGGTGTAAATTCCAAAACCGAAATTTCCGTCCGCCGTCTGGGCCGTTTTGGGCAATAGGAATTTTTTTAAATCTGAAATTTTGACAAAATACTTGGTTTACCATCTAGTTGTGCCCGCAAGGTTTTCAGCCCGATCGCCCAAACCCGTGGGGGCGCTATGGGGCTACGGGAGGGTTTTTTTTAAGGCTTTTGGCAATGGGATCGAGTTAGGTGTTGTTTTCGGACGTATTTTTGGACGTAGAACCAATTTTTGGGGTCCCGGAACGATCCGATTTCACAGTGGGGATCTATAGGGCTTTCTTGGGGCTACAAATGGGATTTTTGAAAAATCCCAGGAGGTCAAATATTTATTTTCCAAGTAAAAAAATTTTTGAAAAGAAATGTAAAAAAAAAAAATAACCGTTTTTTCACAATTTTTTGTTGACACAGAATTAATTTTCGGACATGTAACCTATATAATATACAAGAATAATAAACCCTTGTGTAAAATTTGCAGCGTTTTCGAGGTCCCACTTCTGTTCGAACATTGCACAGCAAATTTTAATTTTTTTTTTTTTTGCAAAATATTAAATATTTTCTAGAATTAAAATAATATTTATGCAAAAATTAATTCTGTGTCCCTTGTGTAAAATTTGCAACGTGTTAGTTCAAAAATCTGTCTAGTTACGTGCAGAACTGTTGGAGATTTTGAACTGAAAGTGGAGGGCTTGTGATGTCACACCTTCCCTTGCTGGGCATCGAGTAGTTTGGTAGGGAGCCACCAGAAGAGTGCTGAATAATCTGAATAAACCTGAACAAACACTTGGCCCAGGTTGATTTTCGAATAACCTCAATGCTAGATTTTTGAATGACCTCACTGCTGATTAACCTGAATTTTGATTTTCGGGGTTGGCTTTTCGCGTAGCAAAGTTGGCTAACTTGCATCTCTCAGCCAGTCAAAAAATGACTAAGCAGCCCACGTCACGTACCCTCTACAGACCTCGGAATTCAAATATTATATTTTTCCTAAAGCCATTTAAATAATAGAGACGGATTTTCTGCAATGTTGACCCATTTTCGTAAATTTTGAAGCATGACCTTTCAAGGAAAAAAAAAAAATTTAAAACAATCATTCAAGGACCTCATTGATACATGTTTTGCTCGAGTTTACAGAATCAAAAGTTTTGCACACTGTATACGTAATAATAATAAACCCTTGTTTGGGATTTGCTAGCACTAGTCTCTAATTTTGAAGAAGGTCACCAGAAATTTTCCAAGGCCAATCATCCGCGCAGCAACAATTTGAATAGGCTCGTCAACCCTCAAGACCTCGCTGATGAATGTACCAGCCCTCTAGATCAGAACATCTCTGTTACAGAAATTCAGCTTTTTACAATATCATTTGCAAATCTCCATCTTCAGCAACTCGACACGGCGCTCTTTCTTATGGCTGCTTTCATAACGTCACCAATCTGAAGAATTTGCTTTTAGAAAAAGGTTTGGGCGATCAGGCTGATGATTCAATTCAGAAATTCCATTGCACATTACTATTGACACATTTTAATCGAAAAATCAATTATGGAACGTTCTTGGAAAATAGATACACCTTAAACACCAAGCGTACCCATGCCATAAATAATAGATACGATTTAATTCAACTACAACCATAATATTTGTCTTAATACAAGTTAAAAGTACCAGGAACCATTTTTTAAATGAACCCTGTTAGAGGTGACTGTACTAAGTACAGCATGAAACTGAATCACAATCAACATAGCACGAGAATATTCCACAACACTGAACTGCAGCTTTTAGCGATTTCCAAAATGATGTATTTTCCAGGTTTGTTTTTCTCTGTGCAATTGATACCTCAATCAACTTATTAGGAGATTGGAGGAGGATCAATATATTAGGAGCTGGTATTTTTTCAAGGGAATAACCATGACAGAAATATGCGAAACTGGCGGCCTGTCAATAACACAGGAAGACGTTTAATATTTGAAAATTTGAATACCAGTCAAGGCCGACAAACGTGGGAGGAACCGACGAATTTCCACTGATCAGTAAGCCGTACTGATGAGGGTATGTCATACCCAAGAAAGGGTTATTACAATTCATTAGTTATGAAAACAAATTTTATAAATAGATGTACACAGTAAGCTTATGATTTTACTCGGCATGGATTTGGTCAACGACATCTTCATGGATGACCCCAATGCATTAAACGTAGGAGATCGTTATTGAACATGTAATTTCACTGTTGACTGTTAATTCATTACATCCTAAACCCTCACTTTGTGCGGGCAGCTATACATTCATTTGAGTCCCTCTCAATGCGAGGTCTCATCAAAAATCTCGATTTCATACATTCAAACGCCTACATCGTAGGGGTGGATAATACTCACATTTAAAACAACTATAAGATCACAGAAATTAACTCCTCTTGGCTTCTTCCAGGACAGAGATAGCGCGCTGTATGTAAAAATCCCTGTAAGTCTTGGGAAGTACGCTCAACGACTGTATTGCTTTGGTTACATCGTTCAATGCCTGAAACGAACAAAAAAAACCAATTCCTTATATAAATTCTGCTGCAATTAATTCCAAGTAAATAAAAAAAATCATTATATAAAATGATACGGTAGACAAGGTGCCCGGAAATAAGGAATATCCTCAGTCGTTGCTTCCACAATGTTGCGGGGTACAGTTGAGAGGGAAAATCTCCGAAGAAAATAATTGTTGCCTAAATAAACTGAAAAACATTCGAGTACGGATACGAGGATACTTACGGATTTCGAGTCATACTTGTGGAAAAGCACATTTCCCCAACTCGGAAACGAGCGTGACCCCAAAAAATACTAAAATGGAGATGCCCCTTATTGCAGCGAGCCCCATATTGTTTTAAGAAATCCTTAATTAACAAACTGTCTGAATCAGTAAACTGCACAGAGAGATGAATTACTGATCAAAATTTGGCTTAGAACCATACATTCAACAGTTCACTTATGAGCGCTTTGTTGCGATTTCGGACCACTGTGCGACGGTGGTTTTCAGGCCAAAAGGTGAAGAGCACAGATTTCAGAACAAAATATCACAATCAGACCAGAAATTAAAAAGCGGCTTTTAAAAAAAGGGTACCTACTCTCCTTTAGCTTTTTACATTTCAAGAAACACCTTGAAAAGGGGTGGATACCTTGGCAGCAGGAAGAGGATCTTTGTTCCCGTAGACGTCAGTCTTGTCGTACAACTCGTGAGGAAGGTTTTTCCAAAAAACATTGACGCCAACGCCAAAAACTTTGGCGACAGTGTTGTGGTGCCAAAGTGCAGGAATGTACAGCACGTCTCCGGGTGTCAAGAGCGTTTCATAGCGGGTGGCTTTAAGGAAGTCCGGAAATGCAGCGGTGTCCGGATTGTCAATGTCCAGGACCTGGGACTTGTCACCCGACAAGTAGAGGTAATGCGTGTCCTCGGGGCTGAACAAAGCCACGCGTTTTTCTCCACTCACCTGAAGAAGCAAAACTCCAGTTTACGATGTTATTATCACAATCAGCTATCGTTTATTGAGCACTCACTTGAATTAACATGTTGTCCATGACATCATAATGCGTCCAGATTTGGACTCCGCGCGAGCCGATCCGTATCACACTGGAGAAGAAATCCTTGTCGTCAAACAATCGAGGGAATGTGATGTCCTTGGCGATTTTGGGGAACTGCTTGTTAATATCAGCCACGTCCCTTCCTCTCTTGTCAGATCCAATCGACCTCAGATAATAGCTCTCATTTTCACAAAGGAACCATTCGCTGCAAAATCAAGAAGCTATGAAATAGTAGCCAGTAAGTAAGTAACCCAGTATGCCCCTTCTATTTTCAAGGGATGGTGGTGAAAGGGGGGGGGGGCTGCAGGATCATCGGAGGATTCGCTCTGCTCCGCTTGGGCATTCTGGACAACATACTGTAATTTCTTGACGAGTTAACCCAGGGTACACGGAAGCGTCAGCTTCTCTTTCCTGGAGATAATCAATACAACGGGTAATTACGGAGGCAGAGATCAGGCAGTAGGTGTATGTGACCCACCTGTGCCTTTCGGCCGCAGCTCTTTTGATGAAATCTTTGAACTCCAACGTCTTGTACGTGAAATTCTTGTTAATGAAACTCATGTTACCGACTGGGCAAACGTGAACTTTGACCTGGTTGGGCCCAAGAACCTCAGCCAAGAAATCAACCGTCCATTTCGTTGTACAAGCACCGATGTCGACATTCTTCAATAAGAGGGGTCTCCGATTTTCTCGAATGTGCTCTTGGAAATCCTGTAGAGTTGAGTACTCATACACTTCCACTTTTTCTTTGCTGATTGACATGCTCCAACAGCAAAAATTAATTTATCACACTTGATACGCCTGTCCAAGGTACCATTGGTAGGTAAGCAGGATTATCTTGAAAAGCTTGAAACGAATGTTTGAGGCAGAGCACAGAGTAACAGGCAGAGTAACCTGTACTTACTAACCTTAAGGTAAACATCATTGTTGTTGTTAACAATTTATGCTCGTCGAATAGGATGTGAAGTGCGATATTGATTTGTTTCCGTATCAAATTTATGTACTCTAAATTGCTGGGCCCCTCTTAGGGGAAATTAAAGTAATAAGGTTTAGCTTATTAAAATAGTTTGAACTTCTGATATTAAATTTTGAAGCAAAAGTAGGGTCGCTATTTCTCTTCTGTTGGTATTTGTATCGATACTTAGCATCCTTTCGTGGTATCGATGCGCTCCTCCGATTATATCGGAATACCCACACTAAAGATAAACTTTATCAATAAATAGTTTTAAATATATTAGAAATTTATTGAAACATATTAATAATATGTTTATTAAAGATTATTATTATTATTATTATTATTGGTACGTGGACTAACTTAATTACCTACTATCATTAATGCGCATAATGCCGAAATGATTTGGTTCGAAAAGTTCATTAATGAGCATCAATTTGATGAACTGGTTACAACCGGTATTATCCGATAATTCTCACGTATCCTCTCTCTCGTATCTCACGTATCTCATCTTTACTCTAATCAGCCACACTCCATACACTTGAGTCTTATTTCAGTAAAACAGAATTTTATTGGTGTTTTGTACATTATTCTTGATTAAAAAGCAAATAATTATAAAGTACTCTAGAAGAATTATAAGGCACTCAAGAATTGTATAGAATTATAACGCACTTTAAAAGAAAGTTATTATAAGGTACTCGAGAAACCCATGTAGGTAGGTACCTACTTAATAAATATGTAGGTGTAAAATTTTACGGTTTAAAACTTTTCTGATTGAGATCTTTTCTTTTTGACATGTCCAAACCAACATCACCATGTCATACCTTTATGATTGCTTATATAAGGTCAAATAATATAAAAGATAATGTAAGGTGAACAAAATTTGTTCACCTTACATTATCATATTAAATATGATAATGTAAGGTGAATGATGATAATAAATTTTATCATAATATGATGATATCATATTATAATATTATTTAATATTATTGAAAAGTTTTTACTTTTCGATTTTTAATCGATTAATTGATTTTTTGGCCCAAAATAATCAAAAAGTTGAAAAATATTTTTCGGATCGGAGGATCGATAGTTGAGTGGATCTTTCCCTATCGAAATGGAATGTTTTTTAGGTCAAGGCGTCTACAGAAAACCTCAACTGCTAACAGTTTAACGTAATATTCCGATTTGGATAACGACAGTTCATATGGTCAAGGTCGTGGAATTGATTTATTTCTAAAGATGGTGGTTACCTTCTCGGTACGAATCAGACGTAAGTAGACATCAGCAGAAGTAATAAGTTGACACGTTTATTACCTTCATTTGGCTTTCCCCAGCATTCAAGACGGTGTCATATGTGTCCTCCCCACTCTAGTTTGTTTACACCAGTGTGTGCTATGCTATTGAAAATTCCCCACATTTGAGGGAATTCAATCCTGACTAGTTGAGTTATGTGTGATTGATTGATGAAAAGTACGTTGTTTAACGTAACCTAAGATATCCGCTTCTGCTGGATAAGACGTTTTCAAATTTATCGGGTAAAATGATTCAATTATAAAAACATTTTTCGCTAGGAGTGAATTTAAAGGGATATTTGGCGCACAGGTTTGGGTTGGCGAGGGGGTGTTTTTGCTTGCTCTGTTACACGGGTGGTTACCCCTTCGCCTGGCATCGTATCGACTGGAATTTCTGGTTCCTTTGTGGTCGTCTAGGGGGTACAGTAACATCTTTTCGGCCAGGGCCCGTTTTTCATTTCAGGCTCTATTTGAAACCCCCGATTTGTTTCCGGTTCCTTTGGGTTCGACTAAAATCTCGTGTTCGTGAGTTGTGTGCTACAGGGACAAACGCGAGGTTTGATGCTCCGAGTCGAAGGATTATGTGTTGAAAAATGGTGGAGCACCAAGACATTTTAGTTCGGGTGTTTCCAGTCGAGACCTCGCCCAGCGTAATTGTATTTCGAACCCGTCGTGGGAAGTGGTGCACTTCTTTATTCATAGAAGCTGAAACTACGAAAACTCGGTGATAAATAGTAAATTTCAGACGGATTTCGTCGTGTCTAACCTTCGCTCAGTTATTTTTGAGTTCCGATCGACGGCTCACGGACTATTTTATTTTTTAACAACTTTCACTTCAAGGTTTGTTGATTAGTGGATTTCTTCATTATTGATATTTTTTACGGATTATTCTGGCTGTAAATGCTCCTCAAGCATTACGGCTCTTGACCAAGTATTGGATAATGACCCTCGAAGGGAAGGGGAGGAATGCTAATCGGATTGATCGTCGGGTGCGTTAACCTTGTTTTTTTCCTTTTTGTTTTTTTTTTTTTGTAGGGTTTTTAGTAGGGGAGAGCCCGAGTTGACCTCTCAGAGTTCTTCCGAATCGTTGTTCATGCTTGAATTTTTATTTCCGAGCCAAGTACCTACCTTCAGGTTTTTTCGAGGTCATGCACTGGTTGGTGGGTTGGTACGCAATCAATACGACTCAGCGAGTCCAAAGGGAGTTTTTGAAATCTCTTATACTTAATGTAAATTCGCCCCTAGCCGACGGCGTTTTAGTTGTGATGCAGTCAAATTGGATTGAATAAGTAATTTCATGAAAAGTCGGTAGCTGCTGTTACAAGATCGTTCTAGTGTTTTTACGGTTTTATTGATTTCGGTAGGTACTGTCAAACGATTAGAGCCGCGAATAGATGTAAATCGAATCTACAATTAGATATTTAACATCACATTGTTATTAATGACCCGGGTATATCACAGCCATGATTATCAGATCATATTGAATATGTATAAGAATATTTATTCAAAGTTTTCATTTGAATGTTATACAACCCTGTTTATACTCGAGTTTCATTAAATGAATTTTTAGGCACTCGGAACGGAAGGATGGAAGGACTAGTCGCGTGCCCCGTTTGCACGTTGTACCTTCGAGAGGGCATGTCTCTTAACAACCATCTGGAGACTCACCCAAAGGACCAAGTAATACAAGCACTCGTCAGGTGTGTTTCGACTGAGCGCGAGCGTGTGATCCCCCCTGGAATCCACCATGGCCATTCCACCATCATCAACCCTTTTCAGGTATACCTCAAGTAGTTGTTAGATGACTATTCTTTTGACGTGAGAGTTTCCCCGCCCAAAGGCCGCAAACTGGCTGACACCGCCCAAAAGCCTGGGTACCCAGGGTTGCCGAACCAATGGGGCAAAAATACCTGCCCTTCACTTCTCTGGCGTTACGAGTACACTCCCGTGCTGAACTTTTACCTGTTCACGCTGTCAACCATTCATTATAATACAATGAAAGGTTACTATTATAGGCTTGAACTTGATTCCCACGTACTAATTTTATATATTGGTGACCAGGTTATCATTAGTTCGTGTCGAAGATGTCTTTACATAACAATAAGTACCTTCAAATCTCAAAGCCGTTGTTCAGTTTGTAGTTCACATAAAAAGATTCTTATAATCGCCTTCATCATTATGAAGATGACGATTCCGAGTGTGGTGATGAGTCTGAAGATGAAATGAGTTTTTCCGTTTAAGAATCCAATAATGGCAATGGTTTTTCAAGTGAGGGGGGGGGGGGGGGCTGTTCAGTCCACTTTAGCTCGTTTTAACGTAAGAAAGTATCTAAATTATATTGCGCTGCCAGTAGCCTACTGGCTAAAGAGACTCGACATTGGACGTCGAGAAGGCGCTCCTCTCCGGACTTGTCAGCACCAGCAGAGGGGTCATTCTCTCTCCCTAACCAACTCATTGGATTAGACCTCTGCACCATCGGCAAACAACCACTTTGTGAACTTATCAACATTTGAAGTAGCCAGCGCCCCTCGCAGAGACTCGGAGAGTAGCGCCTTCTCGAGACGTCTAAATTCGTCGAGTGGCCAACGAGCCATCTTCTCCAAAGTGCCATACCCGCTGACGGGCGTTGGCGACCTCTTGTTACTAACTTCTGTTGAGCGTATTGACCATTAGTAGAAGTAGTGAGGACCTACCCACTGTTTAATGTCGGCTCCAGACGCCAAATGTGGGAGGTTTTCCTAGGCTAGATACTCTTGGTGGTTTGCCATTGCGAGAGGTGGTTATCAGTATGAGGGAGACGTCTAGCGGCTACTGGGGTCGAACCAACAACCTTTGTCTCAGCAGTAGAACGCTTAAACCACTGAGCTGAGCTACTGATAACCACCAAAGAGCCATATTATGTATAATATACATATTATACATATAATATTAATATACAACCCCTCAGGATTTTGGGAGATTCTGCTCTCTTGATATCCTTGCGCGCTCCGCCCCTCAGACGGACAATCCTCCCCCCTTTCTTTCGGTTTTCAGACGTTCAGTCAAGTCGGAGGAAATTTCGCACGGACTACAGTGACAAATATGTGAAATATGTTGTGTACTCACACATTACAGCAAATCGTTGACTACCTAATTTGGATCCTTAAATTTTCAGGTTGTTTCATCGGAAGAACACATATTTTTCGGCAGACAACAGGTGACTACCAACATACTAGCACCGCTGATGACGTACCCTATCTACCCTCAGCAACAAGTTCTGCAGGGTTCCCATGCTGAGCAGTACTTGCAGCAGCAATCTCCGCCTGATCAACTTCAGATTCAACAACATCCGCAGCAAGAGGGAGAGAGTGAGACGAGGAGGGGGGAGGCAGAGCCTGCCCCGGCAACTGGGAATAATCCAAGTAAGATTTTGAGACCACAGGAGTAAGCTCACCACTGCGATTTTGTATCTTGTCCTAAATTAATACTGTCGCCATAGGTAGCGAAGTTCTGACGACACTGGTCAACGTTCAATCTTCGCAACATGACTTCCGGGAAAGTCCGACGAGTCCAGATCCTGCGGTGCCCCTACCGTTGGTTCAGATCGTTGAGAAAGTTGATTATGAAGAGACTACTGAACCTGGACCTAAGTTGGAACCTGTGACCGCTGTGGTTCCTGAAGATGATGGACCTGATGATGGTGTTTCCGAGTGCAGGTACGACAAATTGATTTATAACTAGACTTAGGGCCTCTTTCACCAACTCACTTAGGTACCGGAGGTTTAAGAATAACGAGCAGAGTTGCCGAGAGTTCAGAGCGATTTGCCTTTCACGAACGCAGGATGCAGATTGGCAAAAAACGTATTCTTTGCGGTAGCAGACGTAAGTTGAGATGGCTGCGGGGCATTAGAGAAAAATTTCTCACAATTTGGGTGTACAATGAAATTTACGAGGGGTTTGTAGCCGACTTGGGAAATAATCGCCAAATGCAGTGAAAGTATGAGAAGAAAGACAGCTTACCGCCGTAAGCACTTTTGCCGACAGTTTATGAGGGCTTGTTCCTATTGATGAACTACTCATCATCACCCAGGTGGTCAAAATATTCTATTTCCCCTCGCTTTTCGGCGAACAAACGGCAAAGTTAGATCCAAAACACCGAAGATTGAGCCATATTATGTAAACAAATCAATACTGGGAGGTCACAAGTCAATTTCAAGCTTACCGTTGTTGCTGTCCCCTGCGTTTCTCTTCTCCGAGGACTAAAATGGAGACAAGTGGCTCTTTTTGGCAACACTGCACGTTAAGTTAACGAAACGGTAACCGACAGCCTCTGCGTTAAAGTTGTCGTCGGAAATGAAGTGGGGAAACGTAATTTTCTAACGTCTCGGTAAGTTTGCAGGTTAAGGTTAAGATTTCGGTAAGTTAAACCCACGGTACGGCTGTTTGGTGAAAGTGGCCCTTAACTACTAGAATTATTCAATACCTGCTTGCCAATTGTTATCGCCCCTCTTACCAATATTAATAATTAATATTAATGACAATAATTGTCATTTAGAGAGTTCTAAAGTCACCAGAATTTGCTGTGAACGTTTCAGGTATAGTCGATCCACGCCAATTAGTGTTATTCACACTCCTGTAGCAGAACCGCCGTCGAACACCTCTCGTTCACTCATGGCGTTGAGCACTGCGGCAGCAATACACATCGAGCGAGACTCAAGTCAAGATCAGTGTATCACTTCTGATTTCCAAAATGAAGACGCCAGACACAGTGAAGACATGTATGAGGACTATTCTCATGGTGAGTGCCATTTTGAGCTGGAGGGCTCGGAATTTTAGAAAGGAAGTATTGACGCGGTTTTTGGAGAGCGGGCTACGTAATACGTGGAAAAAGTCGAATATAGGAGGTATAGCGAGTGGATTTAGGAAAACGAAAAATTCTTCCGTTTTTCTGAATTT
Organism: Pilophorus perplexus; assembly: GCA_955831195.1. Lineage (NCBI taxonomy): Eukaryota > Metazoa > Arthropoda > Insecta > Hemiptera > Miridae > Pilophorus > Pilophorus perplexus. Next base: position 11,497,582 of record OY037010.1, on the reverse strand, counting down.
CCTAGCTTAATATTCAACCGATTTTGTCGAAATAATCGGAAAGATATTCCCAAGAAACTCTACCTCCTCCATTGTTTGACCTATTCCACGCCTTACATAGCCCACCATCAAAAACCCGCGTGAAAACGTTTTTCTGCATGGTTTCACTTGATGTCCCTCCTGGACCTTTCTAGTAGTATTGACAGCATCTTGAGTTGATGTTGAAATTTCTCTGTTGGCTTGGGTGTGCACCTGCTTACCGTAAATTTGTATCCTCAGAATATGACAACGATGCTGACGTTGATCCTTTGCTGGAACAACATCACCGACTTTACATGGAGGAGCAGGAAGACGACGTTGAAGCCCGCAGTGATTCGGGGCTTCAGAACATACAAGCAGATGAATGCATGCCAGCTAGGGGCGAGCTCTCTGGCCATGGCAGTGTCAACACCGTTCACTCTTGGGAGCATGTAAGTTACGAAGGAGCCATGTAATCGTTACAAGTTGACTTCAATGCGTTGGACTGATATAAACCCAATGAATGTTCACAGGACGATGAGATGGGAATGCCGCCTGCGCTATGGGAGGGTAAAACGGAAGCTGACAAAAGCTTCGCCTGCCTATACTGTGAAGATGAGTTTTCCTGCCCAAAAGAAAGGAGAGTCCATGTTGCGACTGTTCATTGCGCTACTGTTGATGCCAAAAACGACGTCCTGAAACCTCCAAGGGTGACGATGTGCATCAAATGCGGCCTTCAGTTGGCGTCCCTTAAGGATCTAAGGGTACGTTTCGTTTACCTTTGGATTTTTCCCAACATTATTCAGCTCAATGTGCACTGATGTTTCTCAAATAATCCCCCAGGCTCACGTGAGGATGGAACACAAAAAGGTCACGCGTCAATGTGGCGTTTGCCAAGAGGAGTTCAAGAGTGCTGAAGAGTACTCGGATCATATTGTCAACGTGCACCCTCTCGAATGTCGGACCTGCGGCAAAACCTTCAAGTCCAAGTCGAGCCTCATCGGCCATGCGAAAATTCACCTGCAAGTGAAACCCCACGCTTGCACTCTCTGCCCTAAGACCTTCATTACCAATCAGAAATTGAAGGAACACATGAACGGCCACACTGGCTATGCTCCGATTCAGTGCAATATGTGCGACAAGAAATTTAAAAGGTGTGTAGATGGAAGAGTTAAAATAGATTAGAGCTGTGAACCCTAACTATCCCTGTTATTAATGAATATCTGAGAAATAGTTTACTCTAGCTTGACATTCTTTTCAGATACTCAAATTTGAAGCAGCATAAAGATATGGTCCACTTCCAACTGAAGAAACCAGCAAAAGAATTCTTCTGCGAATGTGGAGAAACATTTGTATCGAAAAAGAAGTTGGAGTGGCACAAAGAGACCCATGACGAAGAACCGAAGCAGTGCATGTTCTGTAGCGAAAGATACATCCACAGTGCAAGTCTCACTAGGCATATCCGCAAGGCTCACAACAATGAATATCTTCCTGCTGGAGGAATCAAGCAGAAAAACGTCGTCTGCCCGATTTGCAACATGACTTTCGTGGACACATCACTGCGGGCTCACTTAAAGCAGCATGGAACCGTCAAACAGTTCGGGTGCATTGTCTGCGGCAAGAAGTTTTACACCAAGTGGAACCTCAACTTGCACAGGTGGACTCACGCGTCGCGAATGTCCAAACCGTACAAGTGCACCTTGTGTAAAAGCGCCTTCATCCGCCAGCACGATCTCCAGGCCCACATTCGATCTCACTTCAACAGCAAGCCCTTCACCTGTAATCACTGCGGAATGCAATTTAACCGCAAGCACAATTGGTCTCGCCATGAGAAGGAGCATCTATCTGAGAAGAAGTTCATATGTAATGAGTGTGGCAAAACCTTTCACCGTAACTATTATCTAGTCGAACACATAAGAACACACACAGGAGCCAAGCCTTACTCGTGTCATATATGCAACAAAACATCATCTACAAAGTCTAATCACAACAAACATATACGGACTCACCATGCCCGTGAAGCTGTCAATACTGAGTCCTAATTTTTTTTCGATCGTACATCTTTGTGTCTTCAATAGTGTTGTTGTTTGCTCTTTTCGCCCCACCATTTTGGATGAGATAGTCCTCGCTATTTGTACTGATTCTTAAGGGAGTTGGTTTGATCTGGCAAAGATTACTCCCAATAACCTTGTGGACAGTTGACAAAAAATGATTTTCTCGAGAGTCAGTGCAGATAAGGAAGCCTCTACTCTTAGCCATTAATAATCCTCCCACATCCAGTTTGATCTCAAGTCTGGTACCTTCCGCTCAGCGAATTTCAATTTTCGTTTAGGTAAATTCGAATTGGGTGTTCACAGCCTCACTTCATGCTGAAGTGAATAATTCCTATTGGCTGAAAGACTGTCAATCCCATTTTGCACTCAGTGCATATCTTGGGAGTAAAGCATTTCCCCTTCCTTTGAAGTTCCAAAGTTGCTAACATGCAGTTTCACACTTCAACGCCGTTTATGTTGGAACTTCATTTGACTCCTCCTGATCCTATTTTGTGTAAATAACAAGCTTGGAAAATTTATTGTGATAAATAATGTAGGTTCGGCGTATGTATAATCTGGACTATCAGCAATATTCTATGGGTTTTTGATTTTTATCCAAATCTTGAGCTCCTTGAAAATTGAATTTTTACTATATTAGGTCATTGTGAATGCTATAACATAACATTGTTATGATGTTACTGTCACTATTTAATTTGTTAGGTTGGTTATAATGTTTGGCATTGATTGCAGCAGTACCTGATATTCACCGCTATGAGGAAAAACGTATTTTGTTGGTGGATATGGGTTGGCTGCGCCAATCAGGGAAAACATTACCTCACGGGACAACCTCAAGGAACCACTTTGCGACAAAGCGAGCAAAGCTGGCCATGAATACCCCTATTTTGATTCAGAGGTATGAGGACCGCTAATTACTGAGTCTTTGGGGCGATAGTGGCGCCTCAGCGTGCAATAATGGTTCATTTTTAAAGCAAATTCATTCGTCTCATATTCATTCAGATTGGGTCTAAATGTGGCATGTTAATTGCAACAGTTTCATTGGTTGGAGAGGTACTGATGTGATCAATGACAGGCTTGTGCACTAGTGACGTTTATTTAAATTTATATTCTTCAAGAGTTGATGTAAAGAAACTTGCTACCTCTTGTGTGGTTTGTGTGAACTATGGCGTTTCATGTAATTAATTTTTTTCTTTTTTTTTACAATTAAATACTTCGGTTTTTGTGATACAGGTCCACTTTTATTGTCCCGGTTTCCAATTACGGGGGGGGGGGGGGGGTGTAGAAAATGGAGGCGGGAGGTCACTTGGAAGGTCTGCCGTCGTGTGCTTGCAGTTGCGAAATATATATTGCTTAATTAGCAACCCCCTCTCATTTTTCCATTTTAGTATTTTCTACAAAATCCAAGTGAGGAGGGGCTTGGAGCTGCTTGGCTACAGCCCAGAGTGATTTAAATATTTATTAAAGATTTAAAGCAGTTGAGTACCTACCTTTTAAACCCGTTCAGGGCTCAAATCAAAACATCTTAATCGACAGGGCCATTTAATGCATCCAAGCCCACAATTTACGATAAAATAAAGAAAATTATTTATAATACCAATATAAGTACCTATAAGGGCCCGTTTATCAATGCGTAGGAGTATGAATCATACTGTATGATACAACTCCCAGTGCAGTTTGGGGTTAGGATGCAAAGTAACCACCTTCTTAAATATTCATTACTTCTAAGCATCGAGCCAACTTCTTAAAACAATCGGCGTTTAAAAATGAGCTCGGCATGATAAGAATAGTAGAGATTTTAGCTCACCCAGTTGATCAAGAAAACGCCTGTCATTTCATTCGTCTCTTGTACTCCCTGAAGTATGGGAACGCGACGACTCCTCTGCTGGCCTAAATTGCCTGGAGCTTGATTTGATAGGGTACAGAGGCTTCTGTTATATCGAGGTGTCACTAGTTTTCTTCTGATAAGTACAAACTACCTACGTTAGTATCGATACTTTGTTTCCGTGTAGGTATACTATACAATCAATTTCAATTTATTTATTTTACAATGCTCAACATATTTGTACAATGTTTTACGCATTGGGATTCCCAAAGTGACTTGTACTTCATTTCAACAAAGAACTTTTTTTCAATAAAAATAGGAGGAAGGGGGAAAGAAAGTAATAACAGCAGGTGATCTCAGAGAGAAAGCTGCTTGTAAAGGGGGGTCGAGGGGTCAGTCGCCGGAGTTCAACCATTGGGATTCATCTGTAGGAGAGTCCCTCGACTATGAAGCAGTATACATTTTTCACCTGTGCGTAGCTCCCGAAAGTCAGGACGCGACCAAGCTCCTCCTCAGGTGCATCTATCCCCGTGATGTATTCCGACAGGCGCCTGATACGTACATCTCGGAGCTCTGGACAGACGACCATAAAGTGGAGAATGTCGTCATAGAAAGGGAGAGCACACAGGGGGCACCAGTCCAGAGGAGAAAACCTGTAGACTCTGCCATCATAGCGCAGGCTCATGTTGTGGGAGTTATGCAGTCGCCTGTGCCACCAGGTACCTCATATAATATATGAGGGGTTTTTGAAGGTTTTCGGTTATGGGTCGGGTTAGGTGTCGTTTCGAAGTATTTTTGGACGTGAAATCCATTTTCGGGAATGGAATTGAGTTCTGTCCAACAGCGCACCGGCTTACCTGGAACGCCGAACCGTCAACAATCTGTTGTAGCGTAACTTCATGGTGACTCACGTGACTCAGACGCCTTCAAACCAGATAACCTCCGTAAAAATACATTCAGTGTTAAAACTTACCAATCATGTTACTTATCAGGTACCTAACTCGTATCAGTAATAATTAGGCACAGAGTGCTGTAACTTATTATTATTAACAAAAGCACTTTTCCGCACTGGCTTGACATTCCGTGGATGTTCATTCCTTGCGACATGATGAATCGTGCCAACTGACTTGGCAATTGACTATCCTGCACCGGCACTGCCGGGGCGCAATCAGGTTGAGAGTCCATTTTACACTACGGGACGAGTGAACAGTACGTCAACACGTGTCAAGTTTACAAACCACGATTATACCTCTTCACCTTCAACAAACACCCGTTTTTCAAAACAGGAAGTCCTCTGCGAGGGTCAAGCATACCAAAAACAAAGCAAAGGGCACAACTACAATTTATTTATTTATAATATCAATATTAGTACCTAATTATTGAGATGCATTACGGTATTTTCAAAGAGATAAATCACAAGTAGTAGGAGCTGACCCGGATTGGTCCAATATCAAGTAAGTTTTCCTGAAAAAATCATTGTAGTCCAATCCAAGAAGTAAATTGTGCAAATGAGTATTGTTACTATGTATTGTTGATAGTTGGAAGAGCGTCCGAATGGCCGAGTCTGCTGCCCTTTCGGTTATTTGCAGGTGAGATTCTACCGCAGTATGGACGTCTTTTGTTAGTTCCCTAAACTTCCCGCTGACTTTGAAAATGTCTGCCAACGCTTTGTGTATCACGAAATTCACCTCCTCTTCCGACTCAAGCTCCAGTTGACCGCTGACTTGGGTATTGTCTGAGAGGAAAAAATCCGATTCATTCCCGAAATTGAGAAATAACTGTTCAGAAACATTTTTAGAGAAATTCCCCACAGCGCCTTGAATATCGGTGTACGTATCTGAACTGTCCACTGTCGCAAGCATCAGATTCATTTCATGTTCAATGACATCAGTGAAGCAGTAGTTTTGTAAATTCACGACGAACGCATTTAATTTATTCCTCACGAAAATTATTCTTCTTGTGTTCGGGTCAAGTTCTTTAATGTTCGTGTTGGTCCATGATTCGCTGAGGTTGATCTGAGCCTTTTTCAACTTGAGAAGAAACCTGAACATCCGCTTGAAGCTTACGACGACATCGGGAGGGAAAATGGATTCCAGAGGCCATCGAATTTTCACATCCAAGCTGAGGCAGTCCAAAGTCATGGCATGCGCTGGAAGGAGGTCCTTGCTGGGGAGTGTGAAATTTACCGCATCCAAAATTTCCGACGAGTCCATCAAGTAAACATAATAGAAACAATCGTCAAAAACGCTTTTGAGGTATCTGCCTTTCACTTTGTGGGCAACTTGGTCGAGTGAAGCATCAACCCGAAGGATGAACTCGTGAAAGAGCTCTCCCCTTCCGAGCAAGTATAAGTCTCTCATAAGAACAAGCTGACTGCGCACATCGGCTATGTCTGCCAGTTTTCTTGCATATTGGTTGACTCCATTGTATATATCCGCGATGAAAGCGTCAAAACTATCAACGTTCAATGATTCCCCATCCTCGAAAGTTTTGATCCTCTTCAATATGTCGTAAGGGTTCAATCCACACTGATCCATAATTTCTTCAACCTGCGAGCTTTCCAAACTGTCAGAAACTCCTGATGGGTCTTTCTGACACATAATCAGAGACTCTCCAACGAAAAGTACTTTCCTGGCGATAGAATAAGGTAAAAAGAATGGAAGCTTGTCCACGGCTATTTTATACGTTCTGGCTCTGGAAGCATCAAGTTCATCTAAACTGGAAACGCTTGAAGCAATGCTCATATTTTCATCATCATCGTGCGTTAGAAGATCGCTTTCTTCGGCAAGTATAAAATATTCTTCGTAAGGGTCCTGTAGATCGGCATGTAGTAACCACATATTCGTTTGCATGAAAAACGGGTTCAGGCATGTTTTGAAAATAGCTTTAAAAGCCAGCTCGACAGGCTCCATCCCGCAATGGCAGTAGTTATAACATACATCAAGGATTTTACAGCCGGTAACATCTTTAGTGTCTATAAGAACGACTGATTCTTTTATGGCACGCACCGCACTCTCCAAAGGGTACAACTTTGTTGCCATGGTAACTATAGAAAAGTGCTCATCATTCAGCGCGAGGTCCTCGATTTCCACGAACAATTCGTTGAAATTACTGAGCACCTGCTTGATCCCTCCACAAAACGCTCTCTTGTACAGGCCGGAAGAGTTGGATTCTTCGCCGGCATTGTTTTTACCTTCGATTTCATTGATAAACTTGTGAATGTGCTTGAGACGCGATACAGTTTCCTTGAAGTGTTGGTTATAAAGCTTGGCACTGTCGGGATACAAACTTTCAACTTCTGTTACAGCTTCATCGCACTGATACCCGTTCACCTGCTGCACCAGGGCCCAAAGTAGCTCGTTCAACAGCATTATCTGAAAAAAGTAGATTACATTTCCACTGAGATGCCTCTAAGACAGACGAAAATTTAATTATGAGGAACTTTACTTCAGATTACATACCGACGAAGGGTTCTTCAAAACCAAGCGCTAGTAGCTTTCAGCAACATAGTTGTCATTGAATCACGTAGCGATTTGCATTATACGCACACTCGTAGTTCAGGAACCACTTCGGGAAACTTTTCAATTTGAAAATTTCAAATACTTATGAGAGTACCTAATGTTTTCAAAACATTGCCCGCTCGTTGTTGCTCAAGCTGGCAAATGTTAATTCTGAGGTTGTTGTCACTAAAGCCCGCCCGGCATGAACCATGGAGGATGTTCTACGTACTATAGTAGGTATACCTACTTCGCCCTAGAGGAAAAGGGGTACTTCCTTTCTTCAGTGTTTCTTGGCCCGTTACTATAGTAATAATATTATATAGATGAGTACTATTGTACTACAGTAACTGTAGTTCTCGTCGAGCAGGGAATCGCCACCATAAAAGGAGGGAAATTTCCTCCGGTTAGGTATGTACCTCCCTTTTTTTCAAACAACTTCTTGAAATAAAAACAAGTGGAAATGGTTTTTGGGTGAGTGTCCGAAATTAGGGAAATCCGAGTATTGTTTTTCGAAGAACTGAAAGTTCTTCTGAATATCCAAAAATTTTGAATTGAGATAAATTGCACTGTTCAGGGACAGACTCAGGAAGGGATAATTAGTCCCTTCCTGGTTAAAATGGCCCCACGTGGTTACATTATGATTAATTCGTTTAAATTTTTTTATACGAAGTACATTTATGTCTTATAAAAGTAATATAGAGTTAGGTTAGTAATTTAAATATTAAAAGTAATATAGAGTTAATTAGTAATTAGACTTGTCTTTTATAAGATGGATTAATTACTAAATGCCTAGACGTTTAACTATTTATTTAAATGCCTAGGCAATCTGTGAAATTTCTATTTTCTTCCAACGGAAACTAAAATTTGACAGTTTGCCTACGCATTTAGTAAAATGACTGATTTGACAGATTGACTGCGACATATGCGCTATTCCTGGGACCAACTAGCAAAAACCTCATCATCAGTTACTGATGGCACCATTACTGAAGATGATGTTTCTTTTGACAAGAGTGTCTCAATTCGAGAAGCAGTGGCATTTTCTCCTACAATTGTAGTCTTATATCGCCGCATCCACTACGTTAACAGTTAACGTAGTGGAGTTAATGTTCTCCTAACACATTCAAATGAGCTATTTATTAGGTAATAGGCCTATTATAGGCCTATAGATAGGCCCTCACTTTGTAAAAAAAAATCAGATGGAGTTGAGGGCCTGAATAACTGTGTAAGACAATCAATTGAGGTTCCATGCACCGCTTGCATATCTTCAAACCATTAAAAAACAAGCGTGAAAATGAAAATTAGGCAACAAAAAACCCACTCACTAGGGAGGAAACTACGGGCGGGAAGGCCCGTTTGACAACTTGTTTACATCAAGACGGAAAAAATTCCCGCATTCAATCAGTTTTTTTTTTTTTTTTTTTTCGAAAGCCAAACTGTCGGCAATTGTCGAATGAATATTAAAATGAACTTTAAACTAAAATCTTAATGATCATTCAGCATAGCTAATTTGGCTCGTTTCAACTTTCGCAAAAAAAAAAAAGAAGCCATTTTAGACAAAATTAATGATCTTTTTAAAACTTTTAGTTCCTAATTACCTATATAATTACCCATTCAATTTGGTCGTTTACTTATGATAACACGAATTTCTGGAGAGACGTAAGCCAACAGCTGCAATAACACAGGTGTGCTGAACACTTACAATTTTACGCCAACATGAACAGCTGCAATAACACAGGTGGGCTGAATGACTCGAAGTCTTATCTTTGCCATCACGTCAGGATAAGGCACACACTGCTTATTTATTATTTTTTTTTTTTTGCATATGCATTTGCAAAAATCGAATGCTACGAACTGCAAGTCGCTAAGATGAATTGACATGAGGAACTCTCAATTCGTGAGGAAGCCATTTCTCATTCCCTACTTTCCCTCTCATCATCTATACCAGTCATTATATTAATTATATTCGTTACATTCTATTTCCAGTGATATTGGGCTCGACCCATATCGTTTATTAAAATTTATATAGTATATATATTATATAAATAAAAAAAGCCATAGAATTCGTAAATTAGTCCGGTAATGGCCCGTTGTTTTGCCGATTTTCCTCGAGCAATTTAAAAATCGAGGGTCAAAGGGAAACGGTACCAACTAGAACCCATATTGCAAACATTTCTGCATCAAATGCTGCCAACCGCAGCGCCTGTGCACTTGAATGTACTTACCGAGATTTTCAAACTCGAGAATTCACAGGTTCGGCCGAGTGCTTGACATGAGAGTGATAAAAAAAAAGGGTTTCAAACAGAATTTTCTACGCCGCATTGTCTAAGCAGTCGTTTGCCGAAACGTCTACTCCTCGAAACGAGGGACGGACATTTTGGGAATCTACCTACGCCTGAAACAGAAAATAACAAACAATTTTGAGTCCGATCAAAATTGTTGATACTCTTCGCAAAAATAGATTGATAATAATAACCCAAAATAAAATCGGAGATGGACTAGATCGACGGCCACCATCTACCTACCTACTTAGGAGGGAACGTATTTTTTCTGAGAGCAGCATAAGACATTTATTCGAGGGCATCCTGTACGAGTAGGTATAATATACCTACTCGTACAGGATGCCCTATATATTATATAAAAACTCGAGCATGGAAAACATTTCCCTTATCTGAGTACCTACCTATTCAAATTTATTACCTGTAGGCACTAAAACTACAGAAAACGCAAGTGAAATAAGAATACAACGTTGTACACTGCAGGTTTAATCTTCCACGTTTTTCGAATATACAAAACAAAGTTCCAGAGCAGGTATGTACAACCGACAAATTGCTAAAAATCAAAGGGGATGGAAGGGTCCTTTGTATACATTTCCTTTGTAACAAAATTACTACAATCCTACTGATTTACAGATGAAATTTTTCAAATTTATTCAGGCCTTGGGATTATTTTATATAATATTGTGCACCTTGTAAATCTCAATGCGTCCTAACTCTCCCTCAAGGCCTCAACAATGCTATAGATACAAGGTTCTGTTTACTACGATTTTATATAAAAAACAATAATATTTTCTCTTCAAATCCAAGAAAAGGGAGCAGGCTGAACACATTAGGAATGCTTTTTTTTTTCTTTTTTTTTTGTATGAACAAAAAAGTACAACCATAAATTAAGATATTGGGCATTTATTGAAATGAATAAGACAAATTAAAAACAAAACGCAATAAATTAGACAAATTAAATATAATGGAATATCTCAATACAAACTTTCTGTCAGAATTTACGAGTGTAGGTAACTAAAAAATGAAAGATGCCGAGCACTAATTTTTCTTCTGAATTTTCCTCGAAAAGAGTTACAAAAAATAAAGTGCGGAAATGGTTCATTATGAATGTGCCAAAAGCTTATTAGGATCGGTGAAGCGACTGAGTAGACATTTGGCACCGTCGAAGGTTCGAGGCCAATATGACGTACCCATTCAACTTCCCACCTTTTGGAGGATCGATTCCCCGACAAGATAATTAACTTCAGAACAAATGAAGAACCTTTTAAAAACGTCATATAACGTGAAACCAAACATGTGCGTATTGCTCCGACTAAAAAAAAAAGACAAACTTGATTTGACTATGAGAAGGTTGACACGAGTTTTCGAAAAAAAAAAAAAAAAAACTAATAAAAAGTAAAGAAAAAAACCAACTTTTTTAGTATTAACGTGTGAAAGTTGATAAAATAGCACACAAACCTCTTCTGTTGATCAATACCTACATACAATAGTCAATACAAGTCCGACGCTGAAGTGAACAGAGGAATAAATTTATAAGAGATGAGTTGAGGGAGACACATCCTCAGCTGGTCTCTTACATTTCACCTCATCAATTGGAGTTTCGCGAAACGTATGAGTATTCTTGTATTAATGAATTCCCGCACTATTGAAACGCATTTGGCGAATTATAAAACAAACTTAGTGGTCATTAAATTTTTTTCAATGTTATTTGTCCTGAATTTTGGAGTAATACTTGAAATTCGTCACCTAAGTGTTTTGTAAGGGTCATAATAAGGTAAATTCCATGTTGCAAATAGTCAAAGAGCGTAAAATGGGGAGAGAATTTGTAAGTGAGTCGAAGAAGAGAAGAGTTAAGTGAATCGTGCCGAGTCATACTACATCTTCGAGTTCTTTGGGCATGGTGTTCTTCGGATGCTTATTCTCAAAGTGTTGTTTATACGTCTTGGGGTCCGGCATTTGAGCCTAGAAAATTTTCTCAAGTTAGAACCATGATATAAAAGGGTTGTTTCATACTGTAATACGGAGAGTTTTATACCTTGCATACAACACAAGCGAACACAAGGGCCTTTTGGGCTGCTTTCCTCTGGTCATTGGCATTGTGTCCCTGTTGCTTCTTGGCTTTCGCCGCCTTATCAGCAGCTTTGGCTTGCGATTGGAGTTTCTGCTGTCCACGGGCCATTTCTGAAACCATTAAATGTATTCATTATGAGTATTGAACGAACAAGGAAATTTTATTATTTAAATTTTCCTGAGTTATTCAAGGCCCAGGGGCAAAGTCTAAACCCACTACATTAGAACTAGGCCTGAACAAAGACACTGCATAAGAACTAGGTCTGAATAAAAGACAATTGTAAGTAACAACTTGGTCTAAATTAACTAGGTACTTATGATGAAATCCAATATTGACAAACGTTCCTGGCATGAATTAAGCCTACCACTTTCACACGCAAGTGTGCGTTGTACAATAGAAGCTATTCTCTAACTGTTTGGTGGCCTTATGGGCCGTTCGGTATCTCATCGGAGTGATAAAGCATCATCCTATCACGATTGACCTCTTACTTTCCAGGTTCCACGACTTCCAAAAGGCTAACAAGCGTGAAGCCAATGACCTACCTATCAGCTGCATCAAACAAGGAATCCTAACAACGTCGTCCTATCTCCAACAACAAAAAGCAGCCCAGTAGAAGACAACAACTACCAAGAGCCTCTTGGCAAGAGGTGAAAATGCAATAACTTACCAAAGAATCAGCGAAGATTCCGTAACTCCGAAAGAGGTTAATCCTCCGTCTGTGACACTGTTCTAGAGTTTTTCAACCGAAGTTCTTCAGACTCCGGTCAAAATAATACCATCCGGTGGGAAGTTCTGGCCTGGAGCTATTAAAAAACGTTCGATGCGATAAAAACGATCAGCAATTGAGTGAGGAAGACCAGATTTGACAATTTAGGTAGTACAAAAAGGAACTTCTGTTGATGCTTGAAACTCGCAATGATTGTCGTTTCGGGATCTGGTACCGCGGGATCTAACTGTTCCGTTTCTGTTCCAGTAACTGGAACAGAAACTTTTTTTTTTTAAGTAAGTAGGATAATTATTAATATTGCAGTGGTAACCGGACTCGGGGTGTACTAGACACAACATTAAAATAAAAAAGACTGGAGATTCTATAAACACGTTGGCCTCATAGGTTGGGCCCCAACCGTTGGGGTTGAGAAATTAGGCGGTTATAAAAGGAACAGCTGGATCCTAATAGCAGCTACACAGACGCTAGTCTGGCAATGTGAACACCGCAGAAAAATTTTAATGCCTCTGCGAACAAGAGATTGCATACCAACTATAACCGGTACTTACCTGTTTCAAACATGAACATTAATGTTATTTTGTTATTCAATCAAAGTCAGCGGGCTCTTTGAAGTGCTTTGGCACTTCATGCGGCCATCTTTACGAAAATGTGAAGCCCGACATTCAAAACCAGTTCTTTCAAGTATTTCAAGGAAAGTAATAATTTTCCTAACATACCCTATTAGGGAGGAACAAATTGACCCTTTTCCAGGATTTTCTCTTTCTATGACCGGAGGGTTTTTGGTTACTCTGGTTCACTGCTCCGGTAAGCGAAAGTGAACAATTCTATTAATTAAAGGGGCCAAAGCAAAATTTGCTTTAATGAAGGCTATAATAAAATTACAGTCAGACTAGTAGTTACCTATTCCAATGAAGCAAGCTTACCCAATGTACCTACTAGTAATAATATTTTAGTTTAAAATGATAGTTAATTTTATTTAAAAATAAATATTTAAAAACGTTGCCGCTTGTGATTTTGGTTTATTACACTTGGAATAATACACAGGCGTGTTTGTATTGGAATAATGGGTCTATGCATTCGCGACAGGGGATGAAAATTTTGATCGACCTCAAAATTAGTCACTATAACTTTCAAGATGCGTAGCTTCCAAAAATGAAATGTCCGTCCGCGGTAGGTACCAGCCGTTTTGGGCCGTATTAATTTTATAAATTTAAAATGTTGACAAAATACTCGGTTTACCGTCTGCTTGTGCCCGCAAGATCGCTCAAACCCGTGGGGCGCTGTGGGGCTACGGGAGGTGTTTTTGATAGTTTTCGGCTATGATATCTAGTGGGGTGTCGTTTTCGAAGTCTTTTTGGACGTAGAATCCACTTTTCGGGGTCCCACATCCATCCGCAAACTTTACAAGAAACAAAAGTTTTTATAATTAAAATAATTTTTTTTAAATTGATATAGGTATGTACTTAATGCTTAATGCTTGAACTTCAATAATTGAAGTGATTAAATGAATTATTAAAAAATAGCTCAGAAGGCGCCAGCATCATACTCTGTCAGTTACCTACCTACCTTTTAGTTTTTGTCTCTCCTGAAAAGTTGTATTAAATGCAAAAATTTTTTCGACGCATTTGACCCACTATTTCGAGAACCAGTCAACCGATTCACATTTTCTATATTTTTTGGTGGATTGGCTCGCTTCTAATGAAAACATGTGCCGAATCAGATTTTTGAAACTGTGCAATATTTTTCGTATAGGTACAGATCAAGCAAGTGCCATTGAAAACTGTCAAGTTTGTTTGCTCCTCTGTTATAAATCTACATCTACAGATCAATATTTTCATCTGATTCCGCATATTTTTAGATCTTTAGAAGGCCTTCTTTCATATTTAAAAAAAAAAAAATTTGGAGAACAAAATTTTTTTTTCATTTCAAAAGTGAAAACAATGCTTCCGCTGCCTTGCAGACTTGGAAGCAATAAAAAATAAAAAAAATGACCTGGGAGTGCCGAGATTTTGGGGCACGACTTTGGCCGTTTCCGGGGAAGTCTAGCAACTGAGCTTGGAGAGCCGGCTCAATAATTGAAAATGCCATAGGTAGGTACCTAATTATTCACAATGCCAAAGTTTTACCAGTAATCTCTCTGTTCAGACATCTATCTAAGTAATTTGTTATTGTATAGCAACTGCTGGGTAGGTACCTTTTTTGTTACCTACTATTTTAATTATGTTCGACCGAATTTCTCCGTTTCTTTGACGTTGTTCCCTAGCCCGTTCACTAAACTCTCTACCCCGGGACCTTTCCGGGAAAGTTTCCCTCATGGTTACAGGGCGCAGCGGGACTTTAGGTATAGAGGGGACAAAATTTGTGAATTTAATTCCAGCCAACGACCCGGCAACCCTGGATGTCAACACTCCTTGTGATAACACTCCCGCCCCGTAATCCGTTCCTTTTCCCCCTAAACGCTGTTACTGTGCCAAAATTTTGATGCAGTTGTGGTGCAGCTTTAATTTTTAGTTACAGTAGCGCAACTGGTGTGGTAGATTTTGGAGAATTCGACCATTTTATTATTCGTTACAGTGGCAACAAGAGCCTCAGCGATTTGTGGGGCTTCATACACACTTTTACATCGTCCGGAACACCATGAATGGCAAATTGGAAGACTTCCTCCGAAGTATCGGAGATTTCGTTCAAATAGACGATAAAATAGTTAGTACCTATCCCTTTTACGCTTGCCGAAGTGCGTTCCGTTGCAATGTCGATATGGAATGCAATAGTGTAGTTCTCTTGAATCATACTTCGCTACTAGTAGATAATGCTCATGCTCTAAAATAATTATTGTTGTAGGTCACTTATAAATGGATCAGTAAGGCTCTCAAAGTTCACAGCAACACAGCCAAACAGTGAGTTATCTACTTCTACGCTAACAACTCGTGTCCTGTGATGGCGAGTAAGATGATTCTCAAACTCTTGTTACAGACTCCTGTATTCTTTCGCGAAGGAGCTGAATGTTAAAGATGGACTAATCACAACCTACATCGTAGCGGGACAACTTGATGGCAGCAATGGGTTGAGTTACCGCCTGGTTAGAGAAGATGACCTTGAAGCTACTAAGAAAAAGTTCTCGAAGATCACCGCCTCTCATGTTTATAGTGTTCAGAGAGGAGAAAAACTGTCTGGCATCGACATCTACAATGCCGAGGGTGCATATAAAATTTCACCTGACGATCATAAGTAAGCCCTTTGGAAACACGTAATGTATGAGTGTATGCTGTAAAACTTGGTCGTAGAAGTTGGGTGGGGGCTTCAGAAATGGTATGCGACGTTGTAAACGATAAACCAAAATTTATTGTTTGAGCAATCACTTTGTAGAACTCAATTTAGGGTATTTTGTATTTTCCTTTACAGGAATTACAAAAATCGATTCATTCGTAAATTAAGTAGGTACTTAGTCTGATTTTCGGATTTTCATATAAAACTAACCGTACCGGACTCGATCGAGTCCGTGTGGTAAGTAAGAGTGGTTCATTGGAACAAAGTCAAGTATGGTTGAGCTGTAGCATGTGGTGTTTCAAAAAGGGACGGGATGTTTTGTTCAATCACAGACCGATCTCTAAGCTGTTGTATCTAAAGTCTTTGAGTCCCTTGAATTCGATATAAATGTATTTTTTTGAAAGTAATGCTCTATTTAATAAAGATCAACTTGGTTTTCGTCATGGTAGGTCTACCAAAGACGCCATAGAAAAGCTAAACGACTTCGTGGCTCGAGCTTTTGAAGAAGGAGAATATTCTTCTGCCACATTTAATGCCGGATTTCACCAAGTGACGTTGCAAAAGGCTTTGTTTGTATCTCCCACTTGCTTCTCGTTGATAAACGTCTCAAATACAATTTCTCGGATAGTGCCTGCTCTATGATTTCCAGTTAGGTACCTTTCGGGTAGATCACAGGCAGTCCGTCATAATGATGAACTATCTTGCTTTTTGTCTGTGGAGTCTGGGGTACCACAGGGTTCCGTTCTGGGGCCTATATTGTTCCTGATTTTCATAAATGACCTCCACCAGTGCACTGATACAGAAACATTGCTCTCGCCTCTCTTCATGCTTCCGAACTAGCAGCGCCTCACGTGGTCTCCGACTGGTTCAAAATGAATCAGCTGTCGATGAACGCTGATAAGACTTAATATAATGAGGTTTGGGTTGAGCGATCTATCCAGTGTCAACAATAACCTGGAGGAAGTTATGCTCGTAGGAGTGATGCTCGACCCAAAACTTAGTTGGACAGCCCATTGTTCCCAGCTGGAATCAGACCTAAACGGTTACACTTTTCTGCTAAGGCGGGTTGGCTGCATTCCATGCTTGTTTTACGGGCTGTCCATGCCATCATCTGCTGGGGACACTCACCCGCCTCCTCTAAAATTTTCGCCTGCCAAAGAAAAGCCGTGTGAGTTGTGGCTAGTTTGGGCTATCGTGAAGGTTGTAGACCGGCTTACAACGGGATTCTAACTCCCCCCGCCTTCATCTTTGAATGCGTTTGCCATGTGAGGAGAAAAGTGGACAGGTTCCGAGCTCCGGAACCCTACTTCCGCATCACCGGCTAACGAAAACCAGCAGTGGAACTTCTTGGTGGGGTATTAAATTTTATAACGCTCTTCCGTACGACTCACGAGGTGCGCCAGTCTATCTTTTCGGGACTCAGTTGAAGAAATACCTCATTAACCTTGCTCCTTTCAGTTTCCAGGAGTTTCTGACAGATGTGTCAATGGATTCCAGTCAACACGGTTTTTATTGTTTTATTGTAAAAATACAATTTTTTTTTCTTCTATTGATTGCTGATAATAATTTCCTTCACTGTAATGTTTTTACTGCTCTTTTATTTACATTTTACTCTTACTTCAATGGGACAATTGTCTATGCTTATTGTGTTATGTACAAATCAAATGTTACAGCATGTTGCAGTCCTGATATTTAATTTCAAATTAAAAACGAACAATGAATCTTACCACGGAATGGGTCTAGAGCGAGACTTTACATAAAGGGTACAGCTCAACTGTTTTTGGTAAACAACTGAGTTTTTTGCCCATGCTTGCTTAAGGGATAAAATTTTCATTCAATAATTCGTTTGGAGCTAAGAAACCCTTCTAATGCGACCTAACCTCCAGAGGCTAATGGAGCAACTTAGCATCAAAACGTCAACCTGCTTCATGATGTAACTGTTTTGTTTGGTAGTTTGTAACAGGATGGTTTTGATGTACAGATACTGTTCAATTCACCCTGCCGAAGACTTCCATCGGAAGGATGTCAAAATCCCCCCACCAAGAATTGATTCTGGCCCTGCAATCTCTACTAAAAAAGTGAGTCACTGGTTCGACATCCTGCTTCTTAAGTGAGTTGAATGAAATTAGGATCTTGTATTACAAAATGGCCCGAACTTCTGGTTTCTGCTTTCAACCCCAAAGAGCTGCACCGCTTTGTTATCCTATGTGCCTAAGAATACTAGGTTGAACATAATATTATCTCATATCGTTGCTGAAGAAGCAACACCGCCTGACCCACATTTTCCCAACTTCACAGGTGACACAAACAGCAGTTACTGTTTCATTAAAAAAAAAAAAAAAAAACGGTTTCGTTTAAAAAAGCGATTAATGTAACTGTGTCATGTAGCCTAACTATTCCATTTAACTGTTTTATTTAAAAAACCTTACAATGGGGTTACAACCTGCACACGTAATTTTCTTGTTTGCGTTCTTCCCCTTTCTTGGCAGTCTTAAAAAATAAGTCTTATTTGTACGAATAGCGCCTACGCCAAAATAGGTACTTATGTATCCACAAGAGAATAGAGAGTTTCTCTGGCACATTTGAAGGGTACAGTGGAAAAGGGTAAGACTCCAAAATACAAAAATGTTCAGGAACGCAAAAATAAACTTTATTAACTGGAGGTAGGTAGCTCTATTCAAGCTAAAATGTTACTACTGTTACTACTGTGGGGTTACGTG
This sequence comes from Pilophorus perplexus, assembly GCA_955831195.1. Taxonomy (NCBI): domain Eukaryota; kingdom Metazoa; phylum Arthropoda; class Insecta; order Hemiptera; family Miridae; genus Pilophorus; species Pilophorus perplexus. The sequence goes on along the minus strand of OY037010.1, from coordinate 11,479,151 downwards.
TTGGTGACAATTTATGATGATCTAACCTTGAATAGACCATACGAGTTAATAAAGTTCATTTTTGCGTTCGTGAACATTTTTGTATTTTAGAGTCTTATTCTTTTCCCTCTGTAACCTATATTTATTTGTGACTTGTTCAAAACATTACATCTCTCCTTTTTACTCCAGGAATCCAAGGAAGTGGCCACCAAGAAAGAATCTTCCAAGGAAAACGACAAAAAGGTAAAGCCTGGGAGATCAAGGCAGTATAATTAATTTTGGCATGTTACTTCATAGTGATTGTTTCTTGGTCATTCGTATTAAGCCGAGTACGATGAAACTACTGTAGTGTTAATTTTTACATCCTGTTTTTACTGTAGCAATCAAAGGAAGAGACAACGAAACGAACTTCTCCCAAGAAAACACCTCCTAAGAAGAATGACAACAAGGTGAGCCACTATTAAATATCGGAGCAAATTTGCTCATATATATATATATATATATATATATATATATTATATAGCTCTTTTATATTATAATAGTTGTACGGAAGTACGTCAATTAGTTAATAATCATTCAAGGAACGTGTAGTTCTATTATTATAGATATCATCTTCCAATGCTTGAATTTTCCCTGATACAGAAGCCTGCAGCCTCAACCAAAGGAGGTGGGATTGGGGCTCTTTTTATAAAACAGGCTGCCAAAAAGAAGGAAGGCTTAGCAACCAAGCCAAAAGAAAACGCAACATCAAGTGGGAAAGAAGTAATTGAATGTTTGAAGGAAGAAAAGGAAAATATCAATGGCACCGAAACTGAAAAAGAAGCGGTATGATACTTGAATACTACCATAGATCTCGTCGATAAAATTAAATTACTCAAATTCACATAATGAATGGGATTTTAGGTGAAAACGCCTTCCACAAAGTCCAAGCAGCAATCTAAGAAGAAGAGAAAAAAGCCCCACGACAGTAAGGATTCAACAGCCAAAAGACGCAAACGCATTCAAGTTGCAAGTGACTCGGAAAGTTCACAGGAGTGTAAGTTTTAACATGATAGAAGTTTTTAAGGGGTAACTCGATTTTTCGTGCGTGTACCACTCTCGCGTAGCTCTGACCAGTTCGTCCCCCCCCCCCCCACCCCATAATAAAGCCTGGACAAGACATACTAGCTGTCAGGGGAAGTCCTCCCATGGAGGCTTCTTCAGTCAACCGTTCACTTATTGCGTTATGTACTATTTAGTTGGTGATTTAATTTAGCCAATACTGTGATTTTGCATAAAAATAGAGCAGAAACTGTGCACATATAATATCTCCCTTCACGCTCAAATCATCTTCACCCAAACGATTGAAGATGAGCCAACTAATTTTTTCGTTTTGTTTAACAGCGGATTCAAATGGTGACGAACGGTATCCTAGTCCAGAGCCTGAGCCTGAGCCAGATGCATCGATGGCGATAGAAAGTGAAGAAGAAGTTATTCCAGCCACACCTGTAGAGAAAGGCCGCAAGCGTGTGCGGAAGTTGGTGGACAAAATGTTTGAGAACGAAGAAGGCTACATAAGTAAGCATTTGAATTCGTCACCTTTTTCTGGCTCATTTCACTCTGTATATCGGAAAATGTCTCATCATCATGTTTGGCTGTTGTTTTCATCCAAGACCTTTGCATTCCAGTTACAAAAAAAGAATACGTGTTTGAGAGCTGCTCCGACGACGAGAGTGCACCAACAACCGAACAAAAAAGCGAAAAACAGCCCGAGAAAGAAAGCCCCTCTGAAGTGAGGGCAGATGACAGGGAGAAGGAACTCAAGAAGACTAAAGAGGGAAAGAAACCCGAAGCCACAGCCAAAAAACCAGGCCGACCTCCTTCTAAAGCAAAATCCAGTGGAAGTAGCTCGCCGAAGAAACAAGCCTCCATAATGAAATTTTTCAAGAAACAGTAATTAACTTTCTGAAGTGACGCCCAATATTTTTCTGTCTGTACATACCTCGCCTTACTACGTTTGATCAGTATTTTTGTGTTTATTAATATAAGTCGTTTACAACACCAGTTCTAGGATCATTTGCCTGAGTTTTTCAGGGGGCACCTGCTAGCCGAGTTTCAGACCAACTTGCTAGATTACTTCATGTCGTTCTACCTACTTTAATGGCCATCAAATACACTCTTTCTTAATTCAGAAACTTTGAGTAATCCAACATCATACTACCCTTTCCCCCAGGTCTTATTTGACCTCCTTGGAACATTCCAATATAACATTTGTAGCCCCATGAAAGCCCTATAGATCCCCACATTGAAATTAGATCGTTCTGGGACCCCCAAAAATGGATTCTACGACCAAAAGTACTTCGAGTACCTTCGAAAAACCCTCCCTTAGCCCCATAGCGCCTCACGGGTTTGGGCGATCGTGCTGAAAACCATGCGGGCACAACTAGCAACCATAAACCGAGTAGTTTGTCAAAATTTCAGATTAAAAAAAAAATTCCCAATGTCCAAAACGACTCGGACGGCGGACTCTCGTCTTCTGCTTTATTTTCAAGCAAATATCTTCGATTTTCAGAATTTTTGAAAAAGTACGGATAATATCTGATACACATGATATGTTATGTGTTACCGGTTGCCGGATATTTCAACCCCCCTATCCGGTCACTATCTATACAGATATTAAAAAGAAATATCCGGACATCGGATATATATATATACGGTCACGGTTTTCCATCCCTACCCACTATTACTGGAAGCTGGAGCAATAATATTATACCAATGCAATTATGTTATTCCGCGTATAGGTATTAATTTCTGAACACTTTCCTTACAGTGATTCCAGTTTGCCTGACAATCCGCAACTCCTAAAGCATTAAATGCTTTTGCAAATTTTGCACCATTATCTTGTAATTTCGTCGTCTCAACCAACATGTCACCTCCAACACCAACCTCAGCCTATTCTTTATCCCATTGTGCATTACCGACGAAATAAACCCCCCCGCCATGGCAGTGGTGTAGATAGAGAAATGCGTTCAGGCAATGAATAATAACGCCATCCAGCAGTCGATCAGTCGAAATATTTATTTGTAATACGCTCTTAGATGTTACACACCATTTTCTATGTACAGTGATATGGTACAAGTAAAAATAACTATAAACGAGTGATAGTCAGGGGACTCTCAGTTGATAAATGAAAAAAAAAAAAAAGGCAATGAGATGGTGTTTGCGGCATTCACCAAAACGGGCACCTGAAAAGAACAAGAGAATTATTACTAAGTTAGAAGGGAAAGCCTCCTGGACCCCCGGATGCTATTTTGCATTATGACTGCTGGGGGACACCCCAAGACCGCCGGATCAATTAGCGGATGCTAAACATTGGAGGAACATGAAACACGTTTTTGCATCGGAGTTGATTAAAAAACAATATATGGAGCCGTGAGAAAACAATACCCTACTCTTCCCAAGGACATCGATGAAGTCCACTCGGCCTTCGACAGCATCACTCGTCATACCCTCCCATCCTTATGGGCAAAATGTTCAGCAGATCTTACCCACGCGTTCGAACTTCGTTGTTGGGCTAGTTTTCACCGTTTTGGACTATACCTGGAGGGCCCAAAGGTCAACTCTTCATTTTCTGCTCAGGGGCCCAAAAGGACGTAGAAGGGTCAGGGAGGATTAGTTTCGAGGCAAGAGCTCTTGCTTAGGAATTGGACCCAATGGGGAAACCCCCAAGTTTGCCCCACTCGGCTCCTGTCCTTTGTTTCGAAACCCCCAAACGGCTCCCGCAATTTTTGAAACAGGATTCCCACTCGGCTCCCATGCAGAAGCTACGAGGTACCATAGCTACATGCCATAGCCCTCTCTCGAAAATGGCGAAGAGTTCTCTGAACGGCGAAAATTTTGTTTTCCCCCAGTTTTGTTCAGAAGTTGGGAGAATGCTGAAGCAATAGAATAGAATAAGCAATTATTCGATCTGCCTTACACCGTCGCACGTATTTGACTATTTCACCGACGATCTCATGGCTTTGAAACGGGTTGACGATAAAATCGACAAGGTTATTGACAACATTTTAGAAACGGGTTGAGTGCTCCTCAACCAATTATTGCTGGGAAGGTCCCCAAAATTTTCAAGGTTATTTTTTTTTTTTTATTACTACGCCGCATCTCCCAAGGCACATTTCAAGGTGGTAATCAGTGCTGGTGGTGAAGTAATCAGTGCATTACAATAATTGTAATTCCAATTATTGGAAACGCACATTGCAGCCCAAAGGATTGCTGATCAGATACCTCGAGCCCGCAGACGCACATTTTGGTTTATTATTCTTGGAATAATACACGTTTTCGCGACGGGGGTCGACGACTCCGATCGGGCTCAAAATTTGACATTATCCGTTTCAAGAGGTCTACATTCTAAATCCGAAATGTCCGTCCGCCGTACGCCGTCCGCCGTCCAGGCCGTTTTGGGCAGTAGGAATTTTTTAAAAAATCTGAAATTTTGACAAAATACTTGGTTTACCATCTAGTTGTGCCCGCAAGGTTTTCAGCCCGATCGCCCAAACCCGTGGGGCGCTATGGGGCTATAATGGGGCTACGGGAGGGTTTTTTTGAAGGTTTTTAGCTATGGGATCGAGTTAGGTGTCGTTTTCGAAGTATTTTTGGACGTAGAATCCATTTTTTGGGGTCCCGGAACGATCCGATTTCACTGGGGCGATCTTTAGGGCTTTCATGGGGCTAAAAATAGGATTTTTGAAGGATCCCAGAATGTTAAATATTTTTCGAGTAAAAAATACAGAATTTTTGAAAAAACACATTTTTGAACAAAAAAAGCAAAAAAAATTTTTTTTGAGATAAAAATCCAAAAAATTTTTTTTTAAATTTTTTCATTGACAGAATTAAATTTCTGCACAAGTAACGTATATCAAAGAATAATAAACCCTTGTGTAAAATTTGCAGCGTTTTATAATGACACCTCTGGTATTAAGGCCATTATAAGGTTTATAAGGTCTTTCGTCTGCGTGGGAAGGGATCTGCGTTGTAGGATATGGGAACCGTTTGGGAATTTCCATCCTGACAAGACGGGAGCCGAGCGGGTAACCACCAGTTTGCCAGGGCCAAAATCTAACTCTTATCATTTTCACATTTTACAAATATGAGAATTAGGGGTACAGATTGGAATCAGCTCGGGGTCAATTCCCTTAACTGCAACACGTTGGAGTTACAAGTTCTATTTAAAGGCTATTATTTTACACAAATACACTTTATATAAAATAATACCTATACCTACCTAATGCTTATTCTGAGAATAATAAACTGAAAGGAACAAGGAATGATGGTGAGTGAGGTAGGCCGTTCGAAGCAAGAGAACTCCAGGCTCTGATTCAGGTGGCTGAGTCTCTTAAGAGACTCTCAGGCTTTGAGGCACAATTGTGCCTCAAAGCCTGAGAGCACGAGCTCCCATTTACAACTCAATTAGATTTTCACTATACTTTTGACATTTTATGTCTTTACTTTGTCACATAAACGAAAAAAGCGTTGAAAGTGTTAAAAAACAGCATTACGGTTGGTTCCCTAGCAACGACTAAACTAAAGACATAAAATGTCCTAAAATGTGTTGCAGACTCGTATGCAAGCGTTTTTTCCAAATTGTTAGGGTTTTTAGCGCAACCTTTTTCCAAAAAATGGAAAGGTGCGCTCACCTCTTCGACATATATGTTTTTAGCGCAACCTTTTTCCAAAAAATGGAAAGGTGCGCTCACCTCTTCGACATGTATGTTTTTTTTTTTTTTTTTTTGTTTGTTTGTGTACAGAGCATCACGCCCGAGCGGCTCAACAGATGTGTTTTTTTGTTCAAAAATGTGTTTTTTTCAAAAATTCTGCATTTGTTACTCGAAAAATATTTAACATCCTTCATGAGAGTGGTCTCATTGTCATCAGCGAGTTCCGGGGGTGGTTATAGGCTACCTTGATTTTCCCTCCCTCATCCCCTTCATCGGTTTTCGGGAGGTCCTTCACGACGAAAGTTGTTTATCTCTGATGTGTAACTAAGGAGGCCTCAAAAGGGGGACGGAAGTTTTTGTCCGATTTCGTTGGTGCAAGGGTCTATGGAATGAGCTTTTCAGGCTGATTCCAACGACTCCAAAACGATTTTTGCAGCCTGAGCCGTTCGTTACCTCTGATCGGCATAAGGTTTTATTACGCATCGGTCGTTAGGGTGCAGTTGTTTACGTAATGAGCATCACGTGGATGATGTGTTGTGTGGCATAGTTTGGTCGCTAGATACCTACTGTTTCTTAGTTTCTCTCGCTCATTAAATATATCGTAATAACAAAAAGGTTGCGCTCATCTATTCAATTCAATTGATGGCTTGTTTTTTTTTTTTGTTTGTTTGTGTACAGAGCATCACGCCCGAGCGGCTCAACAGATTTTCATGAGGGTGGTCTCATTGTCATCAGCGAGTTCCGGGGGTGGTTATAGGCTACCTTGATTTTCCCTCCCTCATCCCCTTCATCGGTTTTCGGGAGGTCCTTCACGACGAAAGTTGTTTATCTCTGATGTGTAACTAAGGAGGCCTCAAAAGGGGGACGGAAGTTTTTGTCCGATTTCGTTGGTACAAGGGTCTATGGAATGAGCTTTTCAGGCTGATTCCAACGACTCCAAAACGATTTTTGCAGCCTGAGCCGTTCGTTACCTCTGATCGGCATAAGGTTTTATTACGCATCGGTCGTTAGGGTGCAGTTGTTTACGTAATGAGCATCACGTGGATGATGTGTTGTGTGGCATAGTTTGGTCGCTAGATACCTACTGTTTCTTAGTTTCTCTCGCGTAATAACAAAAAGGTTGCGCTCATCTATTCAATTCAATTGATGGCTTGTTTTTTGTTTTGTTTGTTTGTGTACAGAGCATCACGCCCGAGCGGCTCAACAGATTTTCATGAGGGTGGTCTCATTGTGATCAGCGAGTTCGTGGGGTGGTTATAGGCTACCTTGATTTTTCCTCCCTCATCCCTTTCATCGGTTTTCGGGAGGTACTTCACGACGAAAGTTGTTTACCTCTGATGTGTAACTAAGGAGGCCTCAATAGGGGGACGAAAGTTTTTGTCCGATTTCGTTGGTACAAGGGTCTATGGAATGAGCTTTTTAGGCTGATTCCAACGACTCCAAAACGATTTTCGCAGCCTGAGCCGTTCGTTACCTCTGATCGGCATAAGGTTTTCGCATCGGTCGTTAGGGTGCAGTTGTTTACGTAATGAGCATCACGTGGATATTTTTGATGTGCTGTGTGGCATAGTTTGGTCGCTAGATACCTAATGTTTCTTAGTTTCTCTCGTAATAACAAAAAGGTTGCGCTCATCTATTCAATTCAATTGATGGCTTGTTAACATGGTCGTGGACATTCAAAATTATCAAAAGTCCACAACAATGTTAAAATTAGGTAATCATAGTTTTTAGCGCAACCTTTTTCCAAAAAATGGAAAGGTGCGCTCACCTCCTCGACATGTATGTTTTTTTTTTGTTTTTTTTTTTTTTTGTTTGTTTGTTGTGAGCCGTTCGTTACCTCTGATCGGCATAAGGTTTTCTTATAAGATACGCATCGGTCGTTAGGGTGCAGTTGTTTACGTAATGAGCATCACGTGGATGATGTGTTGTGTGGCATAGTTTGGTCGCTAGATACCTACTGTTTCTTAGTTTCTCTCGCTCATTAAATATATCGTAATAACAAGGTTGCGCTCATCTATTCAATTCAATTGATGGCTTGTTTCCAACTACGCTGGTACATCCCGCAAACATATGACCGTTGGCCGTCAACCGCATTTCGTTTGAGTTATGATGGCAAAAACATGGTCCATGTTAAAATAATTTATAAAAACATTTTCTTGTACCTTGGACGGATGTGGGACCCCGAAAAATGGGTTATGCGTCCAAAATGACTCGGGAAACGAAGCTACTGTAGCTGTGTAACATTCGACCTCTAGTTATCCTTCAAAAGCCCCATTTGTAGCCCCATAGATCAAATCGGATCGTTCTGCGTCAAAAAATACTTCGAAAACGACACCTAGCGCGATCCCCAAAAACCCCTCCCATTGACCCTCGGGTTTAAACGATCGGGCTGAAAAAGTGCATTTTAATTAAAATTTCTACTGCCCAAAATTGCTTGGACTGAGAACGGCGGACGGGCATATGAATATTTAGATCTGCACGTCTTGAAATGTAAAATGTTTGACCCCCGCCGCGAAAACAGGTTGATTACTCTGAGAATAATAAACCAAAACATCATTGATGTTTTCAAATCCCAGCATCAATTCGACTAGCGGCATATGATTGCATTGATTACGGATTAAATTATTGCAGCCTCATGGGGTGATCGTGTGAGGGCGTATTGACAGGGACGAAATTCAAAAGGTAACAGAGTTGTGAGGTACAAAACTAACTCTTACCATCCAATATAACACTGGCACAAATTCTCATTAGACATGGCTTGCTGTATGAGAAGCTCAACCTGTCGAGGAACATCGACAGGCTCATCGTGGTTAAAGTCCCTTCCAGTAAGTTTCTCTTTGACTCTTGTGATGATTGCAACGGCTTTCTTATTCGTCGTTTCAGGAAGAGAACCATCTAAAAACACGATTAATAGTAATAAAATAAAATGCTTTTGATTCCTGGATTTTATTTTTAATTTCCACAGAACCCCATTTATTTTTTAATAATTCACACGCTACAAACTCATTAATACCTATGTTCTCCAAGCTATTAGCCAAAGGTATTTTATTTGTGGCAGAGTTGTGCAGCATTGCTGACACGCTGTCATTGAGCTCCGATGAGATCTGCTCTTGGGAATGGCTGGCACTGTGTGGATTCCTCTTGCATTTACTGGAAGCGTGGTTGTTTTCAATCAGTCTCCAGTTGAGCAAGGGGTCGTACACGAAGGCTTCCAGCACAGCCATCACGCTGTCCTTATTTCGGTGAAGGACCTTCATGACACTTTCGCACGTACGCGTGTACGTACCATCGATTCCTGTAACCTGAACCAACACTAGGTTATATACGTTGACTTCGTATGGCAGGTATGTATCGATTAAAAGCACAAGAAACCAGTTTTCTGAAAGAATGTCAAGTTCGTACCTCCATGGCGTTTACCAGCATCCGGGTCAATCGGAACGGTATCTTTTCGGGGAATTTATCTCTGTTCATAGCAACTTCGAAACAATCTCCGAAGTCGATGTGGAGAATTTTGCCGCTCAGACGATCCAACATCAGGTTCGACGGGTGCCGGTCTCCAAGGCCCAAGATATAGCCCACCATTGACATGACCGCCAGTGACCTAGTGTAGTTAGTTCTACGGTCGAACCAAACTTCGGAAGAAGGTGATTTTAACCAAAGGAGCCGAGCTAAATCGTCTCCGTGACTATTTCGAAGTGCATGTTCAAACACCTAGAAGAAATAGAACGTTCAAGTACAAAAGGGCTTGGCAATTTAAAAAAAAGTCACTCCAAACTCCCCCACAGGTCAAGAGAAAATTAGTTTCAATCCAGGTTCTTGCTAGGGTGATGGAGCCTATGTTAGTGAATCATGTAGTCAATGGCAACATGATTCATGACTCCCAGCCATATTGAATTAGTGTTTAAAATGAGTTATATAGAAATCTGTGCCGAATACAATCTGTGACCAAAATTATGGTCATCACAATTTCAGGCCAAACAGCTTAGTGGGATTTGTGCTGCACTAGCAAATTCATCGTATTGCACTTTTCCACAACACACCTGACCTATCCGCGCGGAACTGACACCCTTTCATTGGGTATAATCCTGCGCAGAACTGGTGGTCATTATTTTTCTAGAAGTGAACTGGAGTAACCCCGTGTAATCTATTTTGAATTTCCCAAAAGAGCATTAAATGTTCATATCTTGGTCACTAAAATTTAGGTTACACCCAGGAAACATTAAATACTTAAAACATCAAACAAATTTCGTTTACCTCAACTTTCTGCATCAGAGTTAAATGATCGTAATCGGGAGCCATACGAGTCATTATACGGTGTTCGATGTTGAGAAGGATTTTCTTCTTTTCCCTGTAATCTTTGATGAGCGTGTGAAGTGTATCGCAGTGGGGGACCCAACCAATGAGGCCGGAATTGGTGGAAAGAGGGATGACTGCATAGCGTTGAATCGTCAAATTCCGCCTAGACGTGTCCGGATCGCCCATTAGCAATGAGTTGGCTAGGCCGAACAACTGCATTACCCTTTCGTCCTGCCGCAAGTCCTCATGCCCTACGCAATACAATTTTTATGATTAAGATTCCAACTGTGCATTAGTCTTAAAATTTCTTCGCTGATATACATTACCTTTCAACAGGAAAACGTATTCTTTTCCGTTGCTTCCACGAATGCCTAGTTTGCGAGGGCGTTGTTTGGACGTGATGACCGTCAGAGAGGAATTGATGTAGGCAATCCGAACTACCGGTTGGTAGGGAACGTAGGAACCAGGAACGGCAAGCTCGAGATCGCGACAAGTGAGGAGCTTGGGAGACACGAAGTGCAACTCTAACGACGTCAACTGGGGGAGCTGGCGGGTGATCCTCCGGAAGACGTGGTAGTAGAGGTCCCAAGCTTGGTTGAGATCTCGAACATTGCCTGACACCTTGTACTGATTGCACCATTCCATTGCTTCACCCAAATCTGCACCGTACGCCTTGAAAAGTGAAAATGATACTTGAGATGATTGATGACCCCATGCGCGTCAGGGGGATTGTAGGTCGTACGGGAGTATGGTAGCGGTCTGGGAGGAGGTGAGGGATGCCCTATGAACCCTGCGGGCCTCCTGTTGTGGGGGTGAAATCCGCAAGGAGTACGTATCTGCGATGAGCAAATGTTGGGCACTCAATGACAATAGGGGTTTTAATTTTCCAGTAGTTTCGAAATAGAATCGTCGAAAATTAGTTTTGTGCATGCACTGCCAAGTTCCGCCAGTTTACCACAGGCCGAGAGCATCGAATCTTTGAAAACCCAGAAGAGCCTCAACTCTCACAATGTGGAACGGCCGAAAAATGAATGGGGGAGCTATGGGGGCATTATATTTCTCGATTTCATCAGCCACTACGGATAGTGCTGAAAGGGTCACCCAAGCTCATCGAACACGAAGGGGTGGCGGCCCCACGCTGTTAACCCATTTTGGTTTATTGTTCTTGGTGGATTATTCTTTGGTATATTATTTCTTGTAATCGCGACGAAGGTCGAAAATTCTGATCGGCCTCAAAATTTGACATTATACGTTTCAAGATGTCTAGAATCCATTTTTAGGGGTCCCAGGACGATCCGATTTCACCCCGGGGATCTTTCATGAGCTGCAAATGGGATTTTGAAGGATCCCAGGAAGTCAAATAAGGTGTCACTTTGGACGCATGATTCATTTTCGTGATCCCACATCTGTCCAACATAGTACGTACTTTTTTTTTTCATTTATCAAAAATATTCTTAATGACAGAATTAATTTTTGCAAAATGTTTCTATATCAAAGAATAATAAACCCTTATGTAAAATTTGCAACGTTTTTTTATGTGCAAAACCTAGCGGCACTGAGGGAGCGAAACTGAGCGGAATTGAGACCGTCTTGGGCACGCTACAGAGTAGGTGTAGGGATCCCTACAGGATAAACGATTTCAGAAAAAAACCTAATAAAAAATAAATAATAATAATAAAGTGACAACTAACCTGGTGGAATGAAGTTTCCTTCAAAGTCTGAGGGCCCCGCTCAAGCATCTGATGTAGGGGTTCAAGCGTTTCAAACATCCCCTTGACGTTCCTCTCACCGAAATATAACCTGCTTGCCTCTTCTAACCCTTCGTGCCACATTTCATGCCACAGAATTGCCACCCTGATGAGCTCTTCGCTAACCTAATCGAACCAAAGGATGGACAAATGTAAGACGACATCTAAAGAAACTACGTGGGCATCAAGTTCAAGTAGAGGGAACATTTTACCATGACAGCCTGCTGAACTAGAACGTGACTCCTCTCGCACATGCAGGTCAAAACTTTATTGGCTGCGTTTCTACGAGCGGTACTGGCTGATTTACTGGCCACCGTAAGAGGGTAGACGAGGGCTTGAGGATGTTGCTTTCCAATATCGACAAGTAGCCTGTGGATAAGCCTACCAACGAACGTACGAACCGTGTCAATCCGAGCGATTAACTGAGGAATTACCTGAAAAAATCACGTATGATTGTCAATCATAAGACTGAATAAACATTCATGAACAAGTTGGAAAATATCTGGGGCAACCCAAACATACACTCAGCCACGTTTCAATCTCGATGGTTCTGATGCCTTGGTCAAGGGCTTCGTAGACTGGTGCTAGCTGCCCATACTCGAACCATAATGTGAGGAGCCGCAAAGTGTCTTGCAAGGAACTTCCTTTGGAGAGAGCAATCGACTTGAAAAAGCCTTCAACCGCAGGGACCGTATACTGAGTCACTTGCTGTGAAAAAGGAAAATCATGTTTACTTCATGACGACCCCATGTAAATCAATTCGCAAAACTCAAATAAAATTCAGCAACGCACTTGATTTCTTTCTTCGTCACTTAAATGCGGCTGCTGCTGAGTTTTAAAGAAGAGAACGGTCTGGAAATTCATATAGGCCCAAGCGTGCCAGGCTTTGTACCACATGTTGTCATGTTGAGTCGCCGTCAGGTAGCATTGGAGAATGGCCGGGATGGATTGCTCATTGATGCCTTGGAGCTGCTCTTGCCAAGCTCCCAACTTCATGAAACACCTGAACACAGACTCAGTACAATTAGAGGACATTTGACGGAATGCTATCCCACGGTTCGTAAGGGCCTTTGAACATACCTGGCAAACAATCGTTTCCTCAATTCTGGCTGCTTAAGTTCATCCGGTCCAGACAAGTGAATCGCACTAAGGTTTTGAGCAGTTTGAACAAATTGGTTGAGCTGGCTGTGAAGTAAACAAAATATGTTATCATTTAATAATAAGTGGTTTTACAGTCTGAATCAGACAACGAGGAAAATTACATGTCCGAAGGTGCCTTGAATTATAGTAATCTTACTTGTAGGCTCTCTTCTTTTCTCCAGCAGTCCAAAGATGTTTCGTGAAAGCATAAGTCACTTGAGGGAAATTGGTGGGTAGTGGTTGGTCAACATTCACTGACGGATCCATTCCCATCAGCATGACTAGAGTTTTCTGTGACAGAGCCTGAATCCAAATAACGCTCAATTAGGGATGCTGATAAAATATAAATACATCGAAATTTCAATTTGTCACTCAATATATCGATATTTCTTTTCAAGATATTCGATACATTAATATTATTTTCGCTAAACGTTGAAACCGATTTCTTTCTCTTCAACTCAGAAATTTATAAATCTGCCTATCATTTAGGATCCAGGGAACGTAATTTGAGTTAGGTTGGAGCCACATAACGTAACAGCCTCAACCTACTCATCGACACGGGAGCCTGCCCCTCAACTTGCCAGATGTCCTCATTTACAGGGGAAAACTGCCTATTTTCGGATCTTGTAACTTCAGATCACCCTAACCCCCCAAAGTCAGGTCATAACTCCCTCGATCTCACCCTTTCGGTGGAGTTTAAGGCCAAAAAGAAGGTAAAAACGCTGCAAATTTTACACAAGAGTTTATTATTCTTTGATATAATTTATCCAAAAATTAAATCTATATGAATACATTTTTTTAAATTTAATTATTCAACTTTTTTTCCTTTAGTAGTAAGTTAGTAGACGGATGTGGGACCCAGAAAACATTCTGGCATCCTTCTTCGAAGCCCCATAGATCCTCACGGTGAAATCCGATGGTTATGAGACCCCAAAAATGGATTCCAAGTTTAAAAAAACTTCGAATAACGACACTCTACTCGTTATCATAGCCTAAAACCTGCAAAAACCCCTCCCGTCGCTCCATTTAAGCCCCATAGAGCCCCACGGTGTTGGGCGATCGGGCTGAAAACCTTGCGTTCACGTACAAGCCCACTGAGGTGTGAAACCCGAATAGAGAAAACGATTCAAGAAAATAAGTATAAGTATAAGTATATAAGATAAGTATATTTTGGTCTTACCAATCTCCCAGATTTTCTGCACAATGAAGCGTACTTCAGCCAAGTGTACATGTCTTCCTGAGGGTTCACTACCAAAGTTCTCACTTGGATGATTCTCTGCCAGTCTTCCACAACCCTCTGGCAGCCCTGAAGTCATTCAAGCATCGTGTACAATTTTCGCATCGTCTCTCATAATTAATACTAGCTGGGACACCCACCCGTGCTTCGCACGAAATATCACATTCCCGTCCATCCCCGATGCAAACACCCTTAGCAACCCGTCGACTTGTAATTTTCTTAGCCCGTTTCTCGTTGCGAAGTATCAAATTCTCGTCTATCACCCCAGCCCATAGCATAAGCAGCCCATAGCAACCCATCAACTCAACAATGAAATTACCTATCAAACTAATCGAAGGCTCGCAAAAAATGCTCGTACCCACCAACCGACGATCTCTGAATAACTTGCGAACGGGTTATCGCACAGAAATCGTTTTGCAGTCGTTGAAATCAGAGTGAAAAGCTCGTTTTAACCGACGTAGTTTCGTTCAAACCCGACGCCAAAAGTTGTACCGGGTTTCGGCGTTTCGAAAATTTTCCTAGCAATCCCTAGAAACGACGCTATTTGACGCGGCTTTTCGTCGCGAAGGAAAGTTCCGTTCGCGACGAAGGAATAGAGTTCACGAAATCTAACATAGCCTATTATCTAAGTCGGAACACGCGGGTCAATTTGCGCCCACCCGCTGCTAAATTGGTTCAGCCGTTCGGCAGTTTACTGGGCACATACATACATACATACAGAAAGAGAATTTTATATATTAGTATAGATTAGGATAACATTTAAATGTGCGGTGATCACGTCAAAACTAACCTGGAGACGCTTCCACCACATGTTTCTGATAGCTGAACGCCGCTGCGGGAACAAATCGTACTGGATGACTTCTTCAAGTTCAGCCAACATTTGTACACTGACCATTGCGGGGTAAGCTCGTTGGTAACTTTCCCCGGCCATTGACGTCAACTCTGCATCTAACAGGTCTCTTGCGTTTTCTATGAGCTGTATGATAAAGAGAAAATTTTTTTTTGGAGAGTGTAAAAATAGTACAAAATTTGTATTATTAAGAGGCATCAAGGATTCACCGCAAATTTTCCCCCCACTCACCTCTTTGGCCACATGATAATCTTTGTTGTGAATTGAGAGCACGGCCCGGTAAAAGGACCCGTCCATGGTCTCTTTAGGGATGCACTGAACATATTTTTCAACGTTAGCCCACTGCTCGAGACCCCAAGCGGATGCAGCGGCCATTCTGGACATGCGTTCCCGTCCAGATTCATCCACCTGATCCCAATGTTTACCAGCAACCACTTGAAGCTGATCCCTATTTAAAAAAATCACTTTAAACAAGAATAATAAGCTGCAATTATAACTAAACTAGTAAAGCGGACAAACGGGGCCTCGTCTGCTCGGCCACTTTCTCGGACCGGACATTGAAAAATACGTCAAGTTATGAAATTCCAATCCTACCTCGTGGGTCTCCTGAAAGTACCTCAAATTGAGTGTTCGCGACCCTATAAGCGCGGGAAATTCAAACGATAGACAACCCTAGGTGTACTTTAAAATTTGAAAAAAGATTTCCGTATAAGGGGCCCCAAATTTACTTGTTGCCCCAGGGCCCCCGAGGCTCTAGCTACGGCACTGGTCCCTGCAACAGACCTCACAGACCGCAAGAACTCCCGGCCGGGTAACGATCGTCGGAATTCGTTCTTTCGGGATTTAGTATTGAAATTCGGATCGCTAAGAAGGCTACAGAGGAAACGCCGTTTCAACAACAAAGACAGGGATGAGGTCGATCAATGAGCTTATCAGACGTAAAATTCGCTCAGGAATCCGAATCCGACGAAACATTTACAGGGGGTTCCCATTTAAAATATGAAAATTGGGCGCATTTTGGCGGGATTTCAAACCCCCCCGTGTTTGGAGGTAGGGATCAAGATTCAATAGGGAAAAATCTCGCAATTTCATCATTTACGGTTTTAAGGGTTCTTTTATGGTTTAAGATGAGAAGGCTGGTGATATACATACATAGCCAGCCACAGACACGTTGTGAATTAGTGGTATTGATCACAATGGCGATAATGCTAGCCACTCCTAATAATTAGAGTTCAATTATTGAACAACACGTCGACAGGTTGTGCCCCCCCCCCCCCCCCCCACCACAAATTGATGAGCTGAGGAAGGTAATGCTGGTGGGCTAGCAGATATAAGATCAAGGGAGAACTAGACTGCATCAATAGATTGCTAGACAAAATTCCCAATAACCAACTGATAGTTCTAAATGGGGGCAAATAAATCCACAATCAAGAGACATTTGGTTGTGGATATTAATTTAGCAAACTTATTAAGTCTCCGAGAGTAAGGAAGTTTTCATTCTTTACAACAATAAAACCCTGAAAGAAAAATTCCTCAAATATGGCTTGATAAGTTGGTTAAGTTGAATATTCACAGCCAGATCCCTTACAATCGAGACTTAGTTCACCTCCTCACATTTGCAAATGGTGCACCTATCTTTTATTATTAAACAGCAGGTAAACGTTATTGGAACATCTTGAAATAACGCACCAGTCACCAAGCGCTTCCATGCACCGCATCTTTCCTAATGCGAATTCAATATCGTTGGGATGTTCTTGGAGTTTATTATGATACGCATCCAAGGCTTTTTCCCAATCATGGAGCTTTTCGTACCACCGCTCCTCCACTTTTAGAATATCACATTCATTTTTCCGTGCATACTCCAGTAGGCCTGCAAGATTAAACTTGAGGTAAAGCTTGTTTATCTTGAGACACAACCAATACGCCTATTATAAAGCAATATACCCATAGCGGCTTCACGATGTTGAAGCTTATTATTTATAGAAATCAGTGCTTCCACCACTTGCGAATTAGCTTCTTTGTGGAATTCATCTTCCTTGTAATGAAGGGCTTTGGCATAAGCTCGACACTGCATTGCCTTTTCACCGAGGATTTGAGCATCCAGAGGCAACGGTCCCTGGAACATTTTGTACATGAGCAAAATGTAAATAAAAGCTTTGTGATTTTAGAATTTTATATAATATATAAAATTCTATTATAATTGAATATTATACCTTATCACAGTGTTCCATGAATTCGGCCAGGTTCAGAATGGTTTGGGTGATTTCTGGCAGGTCAGGAACTAAGAGTGCTTGTTCCAAAGTTCTGATGAGCTCCTGCTGGTGATGCTCGGGGATTTCCGTCCAGCAAGATACGAAAGCGGCGTTAAAGAGATCTCGAGGCAGTTGGACATAGGTTTCAGCCAAAGCTCCACAAGATCTACAAAAATAATATTTTGTGGGGTAGGTACATAAGCACAGCAATTTCAACCGCGAAAATGTTCAAAACACAAAATGGGCATTCACGTGTAAATAAGTATAACCAAGCAAGATGAATAATGAAGGAGAAGAGGAAAGAGTTAAAGAGAAACCTAAAGCGTACTGAGCCTGAATGTCTTTAGATATATTTTTTCTCAGAAAAATACTGTCGATTTTATTTCTCATGAAAATTGAGAATTCAATCCCTCAAAGTTTATTAAGGATAATAGGTAAGGCATCTTAAGTGAACCTTAAAGCGGGCGAAGATGAACTCTTGAGCAGCTCTATGCTAAGCCCTCGAAGCCACTCCAACCAATCATCCTTCCGACTAGTATTACCCGTGATCTGAAGAGACGGTGCTATTGTGTGAACCTGCAACGTTTAGAACATTTGCTATTAGCAAGGGGGCCTCGTTTCGCAAGTCCATTTAACGCCGACTGGTAGGTACATAGATATCCCATTGAGATACAAAACGGATTGGAAGCATTCAATCTGTCTATCATGACCTATAATGCTTACAATGTGCGAATGCACATTCGGCCGACCTATTTATTATGTTTACTTTTTTTATGGACGAGTGCTCAGAAATTGATGGCGTGTCACGCACTCCTCGTCTAGCCATTCTGTGCTTTGATGACAGATAGTCGTCTTCTGGATTCAGAGAGTTTCCCTGCAATCGAGGAAGCTATTGTGTAACAAACCGTATACGTAGTGAGTCAGAACTTGTGAAATCGGAAATTAGAATGTAACTTACGGAAACGATATTGGTGACCAAAACATCGTACTTATGGCAAGTAATTTTATGTTTAGTAATCACTCTGTTCACGAGTGGGACGAATATCCCATACTTCTTTCCCAGTTGTAAAGTCAATGAGCACAATGTTTCCATAGCAACAGGTACAATTTCCTGATTAGCATCTATACTTTTGACCTTTCGAAAAGAAAAAAGAAAGAAGAGCATAAAACAAACGGAAAAAAAATACACAACTGGAAGTGTTGAATTCATTAGAAAATATAATTACCAGCGGATGGATGATTCTAGAAGAATATTCGGAGAAATCAAGATAATCTGACAAATGATCGATTGTTTCCATGGCTTCCTTGCTAACTTGCAAAGGGACTTCAACGGGGTTAAAAAGATTCACAATGAACGGTAGAACTAAATGGAGATATTCCTCTAAATTACTTCCAAACTTCTTGAGGGCGTTTAAAAGCTGGGTAAAAACAGGTCAACATTAATTATCATTACTAAAACAGTTCAGTTAACAAGTGAATTTATACTTTCGATGAAACACTTACTTTCAATGTAACCTGACGATCTTTGCTCGTGTCGTTGGACAAAACTTTTAGGATCTGTGGCATCAGAAGGGGCATGTACACTTTGAATTCAGCACCCAAGGCCACGGCAATGTGTTCAACCAAAAGTATCAAAGTGCTTTGTAAAGGAGTGTTGACCGTCCAGAATTCCTGAAATGGACAAGCCATGATAACAATTCTCAGGAGCATAATTTTTCAAATCTGAGATCAAATGGGAAATTCCTAAACAAAACAAGAATCAATCATCTTTACCTTGATGAGCTTGAAAATGTCGTCAAGGTAGTTTCTGATGTGCTGTTTCATGATGCCAATGAGTGTAGCAAGCTGTTGCAGCAAGAAGTCTCTAAAACTCGGTTCAGCAGTGCGGATCACATTGATGAAGCTCGGGATAACTTGAGGGATGTACGGAACACATTTGATTCCCAGAGAGATGAATATGAATGTCACAGCCTGCAAAAACCAATAAAACGTATTACTAACAGGGAGAACCGGCAAGGTGGCGGAGGGTTTTAATTTAGCTCTATTTCCAGTTTCAGATTACCTGGACGACCATTAAGTGGTGGCGGGATAAAGCAGGATCTCGAATAATCCTCATCAAAGTAGCTACCGCAACAGCAGGATAGAACTCCTCCAGAGTTGATGAGCTCATATTGACTAGCATTTCGCTGGTGGTGAGCTCTGTAAATGTTTCGACAAGTTAAATTACGCAGAAATAGAGACACACCAGGAATTTGGCGTTCAAGAAAAATAGGGTGTCGGATTCAACCTGATCCGCTGTAGGACGATATTATTAGATATTATAAATGTTATATAAGATAACATTAACGTAATATAAGATATTTGAATGTTAAAAAATTCTGCTTTGCCCATAAATTCTTTGAGCAATAAATTCTACCAGAGTTTTGACCTCACGTTCTATTGATTTAAAAAAAATGAGGCACGTTCATTCCTAATAAATCAAACATAATATTTGGAACATAATTATCAATTCAGATCTTACCATAACTGGACTCAATTTCACTTTTGCCATCACTCACAGCAAGAAGAGCTGTAGAGTTTACTTGAATATCAATTTGCCCGTGGTTCATTTTATTTTTGTACGTATCCAGGGCACCCAATAGCCCAAGAACACGAATTGTTATCCGCCTGAGGATAAATTTAAAAAAAAATTATGACAACGTTTAGCCACTGAAATTCCAAGTATATCATAATCCTGAATGCAACGTAACATAAATAAATTAATAAATAAGACACCTTATTCCGGGCTGTTGTTCGGTTTTGAGGAAGTTGATAAGAGTGTCCATGAGAGAGGGGTACCTGCTGTACGGCTCCACAACAAACCCAGTGGCCCCCACGATTTGTCCGAGGCACCATAAGGCATAACCTCTTTTTTCGGGCGAACTCACGTCACTCATAAGTTCGAGCAGAGTGTTCGCCAGGCCATCTCGCCAACTAATAATTTCCTCGCCGTCGATCTGCAATCGCAACAATAGTTTGAATGAGGTCTCAATCATTCTAAAGACACGGTGAATGAACATTAAATGTACATACCTCTGCCAAGTTACCAATGACTTTGAGCACATTGATAACCACAATCGGATTTGCTTCATTTTCTTTCAATTTCGGCACCAGCACCCGCAGTATGGGCTGAATGTAGGGATGGATCAGCTTGGGAGCGTTCAATACCAAATGGTCCAACATTTTGGCGCTTTGGTCTTTGTTTCTACTCATCCCACTGTGTTCCAGTTCGTAAATTAGCTGAAAATGAGGGTCCGTAAGAACCGCGTGATCTTACTAACTGATGAACCAATCTATACCACTAATTTAGAACGTCCCTGTGGCTATGTATGTAGGTCATACGTTGTATGAACAACATAAAGTTGTATGAATGTCACAAGCCTTCTTCCCCGAAACCGTAAGTGGTAAAAATATGCCGATTTTTTCTACCGTTCGGGATCCCTCCATGGGCGTACGCAGGTCTTCCTTTAGGGGGGGGCTCAAAAAATTTTTGAATTATTTTTGAAATATTTAATATTGCAGGTAGACATGCTGCCAGCAAGGGTACCTAGTTAAATTAAAATTTTAAAAGCTGCAAATTTTACGCAAGGGTTTATTATTCTTTGATATAGGTTACTTGTGCGAAAATTAATTCTGTGTCTTGAAAAAAAGAGTAAAAAAAATATTATTATTACTTAACTTAACTTCTTACTTACCTATTATTACTTACCTTTTTTTTTTTTTTTCAAAATCTTTTGTTTTTACTTTTTTTTACTCGGAAAATATTAAATATATTTTATAAAGAGATCAATTTTTGATCTCTTGGTATCCTTCAAAAATCCCATTTGTAGCCCCATGAAAGCCCTGTAGATTGCCACAGTGAAATCGGATCGTTCCAGGACCCCCAAAAACTGGATTCTACGTCCAAAAATACTTCGAAAACGACACCTCACTCGATCCCATAGCCAAAAGCCTTCAAAAACCCCCTCTCGTAGCCCCATTTTAGCCCCACAGCGATCGGGCTGAAAACCTTGTGGGTACAACTAGATGGAAACCACGTAGGTATGTTGTCAAAATTTCAGATTCTTAAAAAATTCTTACTGCTCAAAACGCCCCGGACGGCGGACGACGCACTGTGGTGCAAAACGGCCATATTTTGGGGGAAAAAAAAACTCTGAAAACCCCATACTTATAGTATTCGTAAATTTGAAGCTGATCACGAATATACCCCATGTCCCTGTACCTAAAATGGATTCTGAGCCTTTTTTCCCCAAAATACCTTTAAAAAAACACGTTTTCAGTACATTTTCCAGTGTGCGAGCCAAGTAAGGATTCTCCCGAAGTTTGTACATAAAGAAAAGTTGTAGAGCAATAATTTTGGCGTCGATTGAACACCGTAAAATTGAAAATTACTACAAAAATGAGGAGGTCGAAGATGATTTCGATCGAACACTCCTATGATTTCTGATGGAACCCCGTAACATTGGTGAATTCCATTGAACACCCTAGAATTGAAATTTTTCTACTTGAAGACGGAAAATTGCTGAGCTATTAGTTATTTTCATAACTTTGTAAGGTAAAACAATGTGGCCTTTTAAATTAAATTTTGTTTCGAAGGTTCGAGCCAGAAATATCTCGCTTTAACTTATTATTTTTTTATCCACTGTAATGACCCTAATTACTAGGGTCGATAAATCGAGAAAACAAACTATGAAAACATACATATACCCTATTATTGGGGGGGGGGGGGGGGGTAGAACCATTAATGGGGGGTACCCAGGAAAAATAGTCGCATACCTACCTTAGCTAGCCCAAGCTCGACTTAGGTCATAATTATGATGAATCAAATGCACAAAAATCATGGTTTTTTGCTTCAAAATCCGGTAAAAACGTGTTGAAACCTGTGTCTAGATTTTTTCCGAAAAAGATAAAATTACTTTCTTGTAGCTGAGTAAAAACTGAACAAATTCGATGTCTAACTTTTTTTTTTCACGTGCAAAATGAGTCGGCTACGATTCTCCGTAAATAGGTCTAATACTGCTCCCGTCAACTCACAATTTTCCAAAATCGAGAAAGGTATACAGTAACTGCCCGAGTCAGGTCTACAGTTCGAGTCAAGTTGATGACTTTTTGATCCGAAAACAATTCATATCTAATCTAATATCATATCTATCTAACATATCATATCTAATATATCATATCTATCTAACATATCATATCTAATACTGAATGGAATATAATGATTTTGAAAGGATTTAAAAATATTTTTTGATTTTTTTTTTTTTTTTCACCTGTGGACCACTGTGCGGCAGCGGTTCCATTTCGTTTTTGCAATCTAGACCTCTTGAAACGAATGATGTCAAATTTTGAGGCCGATCCGAATTTTCGACCCCCGTCGCGATTACATAGGTGTATTATTCCAAGAATAATAAACCAAAATGATCGTAACTTTGCATGTAGGAATTTGGAGTGCGGAGTATGGTGTGATACCCTATATCGTAAATAATACTACACCGCTTGAGTAATAATTCAAAATAACATACAAATCATTTTTACAAAATCAAGTGTTGTAGTTCACTTTTTTCCCTTCTTAATATAAAAACTTTACACAAAATGTACACAACATAAGTCCTACCTACCCAGCATGTCAAGTTGATTTTTTTCACTTTAAATTTACAACATGAGCCGCCTCGGGTTCTCTGCGAATTTTTCAACCACTACTTCCTCTTTTTCTTTATTTTTATCTGAAAGTGTATAAGTATATTTTTCGTTCGTCTAGGGGGGGGCCCGGGCCCCCCCTAGCCCCCCCTTGCGTACGCCTATGGATCCCTCACATTTCCTGGGAGGGGGTTTGATATCTCCTTAAAATGCGTGCAAACCGGCGCATTTGCGCCCAACTGTCTTATTTTAAATGGAAACCCCTCATTTTTACTTCGGATTTGGATTCCTCAGCAAATTTTACGTCCAATAAGCCCATTGAGCGCAAAACCGTGCAACTCTTCCTATCTTCATTGATTACAGTCGGACTGAGTCGGTATCCTACCTAGCGATCCGAAGTTTAATACTAAACGTTGAACGATTGAATTGTCCACTCGCCATCAAAAACTCCCAATTATTGGGAGTTTTTGATGGCGAGCGGAGTGAAAACGAATTTTAGGGATTGTGCGTGCGCCTGCTCTTGAATCTTATAGACAATGTCTGTATGTCATACAGTCTTAACAGACATACTTCTTTATGTCCTGTGGCTGGCCGCGCTTGGGGTGGGTGAGGTGTGTGAAGGTCTCCCAACTCGGGCGAGACATTTTCCAACGATTGGCATTTAGGTATTTTCAACCTTCCACGTGGTCGGGTTAGAATTTGAAAGGTCAGGAGGTTTATACACATTTAAAATTTACACAAATCATCACTAGGTGATGACCTATTATTCAAATGGGCGAGCGGAGCGAGCCCCCCTGCCCACGAAAGTAGTCTGCCAAGCGAAGCGAGGCCACCCCTGTATGAGTGCTAGTAAGTAAATAAATTTACAATAAAGAATAGTCTTAGTTTGTCGTTAGTTTGTTTTAGCAATGGGGGTCAAAAGTTTTGAATAGCCTCAAACTATGTCTCATAATTTCATGATGCAAAGGTTCCAAAAACGAATTGTCCAGGCTGTTTTAGGATTTTTTCAAAGATGTAATTTTGTCAATAATATTATACTCCAACGTCCTAATCCGCAGGGCTAAAAAGGGCTACAGGAGGGTTATTTGAAGGAATTAAGATAGTGGAGTGTCGTTTTTTAAACGACATTGCCTGGGAGGTCGCCTGAGGGTCGTTAACAAAGTAATTTTGGAAGAACAATCCATTTTTGGAGGTCACGTGATAATATTATTATGTCGTCGTAACACTATACAGTTAGTTTAATTTTAGTTTAAAAATTTGTTTTTTAATTATCACATTTTTTGCCAATTTATACAAAAGAATAATAAACTTGTGTAAAATGTGCAGCGTTTTTACCTGGATAAGAGTCTTTCTTAGCGAAGGCATCGCATAGGCTGGGTTAACAGAACTAAGGCGCCCAATAGTGCACACAGCAAGTTCACGAATTTCGAAAACCTCGTCGTTCATTATAACAAACAGCGCACTTAGGTTTTCAGCTTGTCCAAGATGTTTGTCAAATGTTGAGTCCAAACACTCCATAACTCTCATCCTCACTTCTGGGTCTAAAAACAGGTGTACCTGAATGAGGCGACTAATAATCCTTAAATATTGATGATATAAAGTGTCAAATGACTGAAAAATGTTTTGGCTGGATTGTAGGAAGATGTGTACTCACCCATATCAGTAATCGCCACAACCAGAAGTTTAGAGAGAACGTCTGATACAGTTTGCACTACGGTAGGCGAAGGCTTGGTAGCAGTGCCCTCGACGGCCAGTCTAAGTAAACGTACACATGTGCTCACGGCCTCAAGACGAATATCAGTCTGTTCATGGTACAAATGATGTTCGGAACACCTTCTCACAAATTGCAAAAGTGAAAACCCTGAAATTGTATAACAGTTGCACCCCGCTCAGTTTTTAAAGACTTAAAATGTTTTGAAACACTTATTTACATACCATCAAAGTTGAAGGTGCCAAGAGTTCTCAGAGCGAGGACAACGCTAGCGTTATCGTACTGCATCAGTGGAACAGGAGGAGTACTTGTGGATTGGGCCGGTTGGCCAGGATGCTTCAGCTCTGTGTTCATCACAACCTGCGATAACATTCCTAGGAGACCTGCCACGAGGATAAAGAAATGCGGTTTAGCACGCATAATATGAAACAGGGAAAGGGTGGCGTTGCTGCTTACCTTCTGAAATTTGTCGTTTGAGTTGAGGAATAGTGCGAGCCAATTCTCGGAGAGCTGTAGTCAGAGCAGGGCTCAACCCAGAGGCAAACATAGAAGGCAGTAGCAGTTTGATGTCCTCTTTTATCACATCTCCAACAGCATTTCCTGAAAATAGTCCACCGAGTTAAAAACATCCATGGTGGAACTGAACAAATAACGGCTGCCAGATGAAAAACTCACCCAACAGTGTGATACAACCGAAGAGCGAAGGCTCCAACCGTCTCTTTCCACTCCCAGTATCTTTGACGGCCATTGACGCCCTCACCACTTCCATGATTTTAGGCAAATGAGGTTTGATTTCCATTTCCACGGCAACGGCGATAAAACCAATAGCGATAAAAGCGGCAGACCTGTCTCTCTCCTTCTGTTTCACGGTAACCAGAAGATATGCCATCACGGCTTGTAAATGCCTGTGGAATTGTACTTGAATTCAGATCAAAATAGTCAGGACGATATAATATTATCAAGGTAATGGAAATCCCACAAACCCCCGTAATAAGTGCATTTCTTTTAAAGAGAAGTTGCTTGATCAACAAATCTCCTAGAACAAATTTGAGAACCGGAAATAGATATAAATTTAAAAAATGCGGATAAAGGCTCTAGCAATCACCCACTTGTCAACTACCTTTTTACCCCTTCACCAAGTAAATGGTCAGTATAGCATTAGGCACCATGAAGTGTCCATTTCTGGTCCAGGCGCGGGACCAACGAAAATCTTTCCAACTTTTTATGATCTTTCTGATTGTATTTCACCCCTTCGTACTCCGTATTGAGACTAGTTTACACAGGAATGTTTCCAAGACGAACAAGCAACTTCTCTATTCATGTCCCCCACATTACAGTTTCAGAACTCACAAGTCCACAAATTTCTGACGGTTGAACGCGGCTAACCGCGGAAGAATGGATAGTAGAGTGTGATGAATATAAGGGCTCCTAGACACCCTTTGGGTCAACACGGAAAGGCAGATTTCATCGAAATTCTCAGCAATCAAGCAACGACAGGCCGCACTCTCGCAGATTGGCTCGTCAGTTGTAGCATATCGCAGAAGGGTTTCAGATTCTGCACTTCGGGTCTTGCTGAAGAACACTGGAAGTTTTATTTTCTGTAGGAATGGTAAAGAGTCCTGCAAAAAGTAAGAAAACATCGGAATTATGAGAGTTGTTGCTTGTAGACCTTAGAGAGATAACCTGAGTATACGTGACAAATCAGTACCTGACTCTGAGGGGCAAGACAAAGTTTTCTGCTGAGATCGTGATACTTGCGTTCCCATTTGGCATTGCTACACCTCATGAGCTCATTCAAGACAAGAAGCGATCCATGAATCCTATCATCTCGGTTGACGCTTTTCTCGCGAGAATATATTTCATCAAACGCAGGCTTAGCTTCTTCGTAGCACTGCTTGTACCTGAGAGAATAAAGATCAGACATCTGTTAATTATGTGCATCCAAGTGATCTACACAATTCCGCGAAGAAGTTGTTAATATACACAGTTCGTACCACCCGGGTCTTTGCATCTGCTTGGTGGTTTCTCTTTGGGCTGTCACTACCAGAGCAGATCTCAAAGCTTTTACAGCACTTTCTCTAATAGACGGTTTAGGGTCCCGTACAGTTGAAAGTATTGGCTCGAAAACCATCTGAACTTGTTGGAAGAAATAGGTTGGGACACACTCAGCCAGTTCACGTAGAATCAACACCTGAAAAACAGAAATCCACGAGATGTAGAAGGCAAAAAGCCAAGAAACCAGACAGCAAACCTGATTCACTCACCGCAGCATGACGTTTTTGTTCATGGCGTTCACCACAAAGCCATTCGATGGCTTTTTGTATCTCAAACTTGACGAAAAATTCCGACCGAGCGCCAGAAATTTTCGCTAGCTGCCCAATGGCTTTCGCAGATAGTTCCATGACGTTAGCGTCGGACGAAGGGAGCAAATGCCGGAGGTAATTTGAGTATTTGCTATTTCCTCCCGAACCACGACTAACGTTTTCACTATCCATGTCAGTCGAGATGAGGACCACTAAGGCAGAAGCAGCATTGCATCAGAAAGCAAAATTTAGTTCAAACTGTTATTTAATTTAACTAAATAAGTGGAAAGGAATTTCCTCTTATCACACATCATTGATATTAAAATTATCGTGGAGAGAAACTTACTGATCGCCAACACTCCTCCTTTGTTTTCATTAATATCATTGCTTGATACCATTTGGTAAATGTGAGTGTTGTTGAAGTCATCGATAAAGCTGGTGCGCTCCTCCGGGGACAAATCTCGAAGCTCCGCTTTGATCTGAAAAGAAGGGTACATGATAAAATCATTTGTGAGTATTGATGTAGTTTGATAAACAGGTAATTACTCTTAATTCAAACAACTTACATATCTATAAAGCTCTTGAGCAGCTTTGTTCCTCTTCTCTTCATTTCTCGACTTTAGTTGGGTGGCGATGGTGGTAGCTCTGGCAGTGGCCATCTTTTATCACCGTAGCTGAGTTTGCTTTCAGTAATAAATACGGCAGTCTGCCTCGTGAAACTCCGACCTTTGAGTTATAAGAACTAAATCAATCTTTAGGAGAAATTTCGATCCAGATACATACCAAGAAAGAGTTGGTGTTAAAAATTTACTCAACGATCACAAAATCATTGATTACACTAGTCTAAAAAAATGACCTGCCGGCTTCCTTTTACCTTATCTATGGGGTTCGGAGGGTGCCCAATTTCGTTTGCAGTTTTTTGAAGTTGTTGATGGTTTAAAAAGGGTTTAGATTAAATGTAAGTACATATATATTCGGAATCTACAGTAAATTTGCTAAAAGATGTGTGTCTTTTGAAGAAGTTCGAGTGGAGTCGGTGATTACTGGAAAATGTAGAGTAGGTAGTCCAAAAAAAACCAACAAAATGCTAAAAAAAAAGGAAAAAAAAGGCGTTATTCGAAGAAAAAAAAACAACTAATTTTCGGATTCAGCACCCTCAAAACCCCCTAGAAAGGTAAAAAAGAAGCCAGCAACTCGCAGGTCATTCTTTTATATATTTTTTAAAGACCAGTACACAAGCAAGCTATCAAAGAGGCTTCTTCACATCCAGACCTGTATTTATGTATACCTGTATGATGTAAATGGTACCTACAACACAGGTTGTATTATATTAGGTTTGTTCCAGGCCTGACTGCGTCTGTCGACAGAAGTTGGACAGCTGTCGACAGAACCCGACCGCACATACTCGAGTAGTCGGTTTCCGTCCAACCTACGATCGACCTGGAACAGCAGTTTCTAAACTGCGCATGTATCCGGCGATTTCTGTTAACATTCCATCAAACCTGGAACAAACCTATTATATTAAATAACCTTCCATAGGTTGCTCTCTGTTACTCTGTGGGTTGCACCCGGAAAAACTTGATTGTCTATAGCTGCGTTCAGTATAATAATAATTATTACACTGAACGCAGCTATTAAACTCCGAACCGTTCGGCGCATGCGCAGTAGGGCCTTTTGCAAGGGCTCAGGGCCCCTGTTTGCTCTCTGTTACCCTGTGGTGGGGGTACATTGGCTTCCAGGAACACAAGTTCTGATGCTCTGCGAACGCAGAACTCGTTCGGAAGGAGGACCAAAGTTCTGTCCGTTTTAATTCCTGGAAGCGATCGCATTCTGATTCGATTCCGAACGGCCAAAACTTAGCTGGGACCCAGCTGCTGGGTTCACATCCATCCGGAAATCCATTCACTCACTGCGAACGCACCTCGAGAAATCTTCCAAAACCCATATTAGGCGCATTCAACGGCAACGCAGCGAGGGCCCCTGTCCCCACGCTACTGATTCATAAATTTGAATTAAATTCAAATTTTTTTAATTAAATTTAAATTTTGTTTTTCATCGGTTGGCAGCTCAACAGTTGGAAAAACTATTCTAGGAACAAGGTGTGGTTTTTGCCGACGGTGCAGAGGTCAAATCCAATGAGGTGGTTAGGGTGAGAAATGACTCCTCTGCCGAGTACTCAGCAGATGAGTCATTTCTCACCCTACCACCTCATTCTAGGAACCATCTA
The DNA here is from genome assembly GCA_955831195.1 of Pilophorus perplexus. Lineage (NCBI taxonomy): Eukaryota > Metazoa > Arthropoda > Insecta > Hemiptera > Miridae > Pilophorus > Pilophorus perplexus. The sequence goes on along the minus strand of OY037010.1, from coordinate 11,450,039 downwards.
AGGTCTAAATTAGACTGAATTATACCTACAAATATTATTCATCTAACATTATTGAGCATCAAGTGAATAGGTGGGTACCTACTTACCAAAATAAGCAGGTTTGCTTTAATCAGAATTTAGCTCATTCCTCATTATCCTATAAGCTTGAAGTTGGTTATTGCCAATCAACTATTTGTTTGGCCATCCACAAATCAAACACATTCTACAAACGAAAAAATAAAAACAGCAGGGGCTTTAAGCCATAAAATATTTGAAACATTTCGTGGTCCAGACAAGGTGGGTCCGAGCACGGCATATCACGAGTAGTTAAAACTCGGACCGGAATTTAAATACCTTGTAAGTGCTGATTTTTACTACAAGCATAGTAAAAACAACAAAAGTGTGGCAGCTTTTATAATCTATCTTACTTGCAGCAGCGAGGTGGGTACCTTTCAGGGGTCGGTGGGGCTCACCACGAAACTGACCGACACTTCCTTTCTAATCATGGTAGGTGCACTAGATGAACTTATGACTCCAAAATAAACAAATCTCGCAATAGTCGCTAAGAAAATTAATACGCAGGTGACTTTCAATGTCCTCGCACGGAATATTCCATGATCTGTTACTCTTGTCTCGTAAACAAGCAAACAGTGTTACCGGTCGGCCCTTCAAGCAGTGATTCCAAACACCGCACATAAAATCCCCCCAGACTCGTCTAGACCCCCCGAAACCACTACGAACCTGGCGGACTTTGAGGCAACCACAGAGTAACAGAGAACGGAGGCAACCAAGAAAGTTTACGCTCTGTATCGATTTATCATTTTGTCATAATATGACGATATATTATATCGAGAACGGTCGTATATCGAACACGACCATTATCGTTCTCATCCCGATTGAATTCAACGGTTAAAACGAATAATTCGTTTTAATATAATATAATAATTAATATAATATAATAATATAATGTAATATAATAAAATTAATATAATATAATAATATAATAATTATTATTATATTATACCACACATAAGAAAATAAACGTTTCTTTTTATTTTATGGTAGAAAATGAAGTCTCATCAATTGGTTAACGAAAATAACGCATGCAAATATTTTCTTTTATTGCACTTTTTACAGTTATCACGCTGCAAATTTTACACAAGGGTTTATTATTCTTCGATATAGGTTGCAACAATTAGGTACCTAATTCTGTGTCAATAAGAAAATTCTGTGCAATGTTTGGACGGTTGTGTGCAGAAAACGGGTTATGGCTCCAAAATTACTCGGAAAACGACATCTCGTTTGACCTCCCTCGTAGGTATACTCCTAAACCCTTCAAAAACCCCTCCTGTGGTCCCTTATTAGTCCCAGAGAGCCCGACGGGTTTGGGCGATCTGGCTGAAAACCTGGCGGATACAACTAGATGGCAAACCGAGCATTTTGTTGAATCAAGAAAACATTCTTACTGCCCAAAGCGGCTCGAACGGCAGGCGGGCATTTCATTTTTGGAATCTAGACCTCTTGAAATGAATAATGTCAAATTTTGAGGCCGATCTGAATTTTCGACCCTTATCACGATTACATAGGTGTATTATTCCAAGAATAATAAACCAACATTATTAGTCGTTTTACAATGTTTTTAAATGACAAATTCTGATAAAATCACCCAATATACCTGCATAGAATTGGTCGGAATTGCAACATTGAATAAAACCTCGCATAATTGCCGATTGCTAAATGCGGCGAGGAACTTCCAGCCCGTATCAGACAGGTTGCTGCAAAGCCATTCAACATCATCCAGGTGTATGCTCCCATAGCGGAGTAGCCAGACTCTGAAATCGAAGACTTATAAGGACTTGGAGTTAGCCATGCGTATGACAAAGAGCTATGAGGTCAATTTGATTATGGGGATTTCAATGCCAAAGTTGGATGTGGAAGTGTAGGCACCACTGTGGGGTCTTTTGGTTTCCGTAATGACGTCGAACGTCGTCCGTGACTGATGGAAGTCTTCCTCCTGATCAATCAGCGTTTCCGGTAAGAGATTCCCACGCTTTTCCGGGAGCTGACATCAGTCCCGATCACAACCCAGTTGTTGCCCAAGTTCATGTACGCTTGGCCAAAGCAAAAACAACTGCACAATACCTATGGGAAAACGAGTTTTTGGGTGTGAATATTTACCTATATTTAAAATTTTGTTGTTGCTGAGATGTTAAATTTGTATGTTCTCCACGAAGGAAGAGTAGCAGCCACGTTCTTTAATCTTAAAGAATCTTGATGCCACACGTGCTATGTTACAATTTAGCCGAAATGGGGGTATAGCTGTTTTTAAGCGAAATCTTGCAGCCCGTCGGTTAAACCACTTTGTTTGGCGGTACGAACGCTAGAATTTACTCAAATCGACAAGAACAGTTACTGTCACATGGCATAGCACATTGCGCTATCCGAATTTGTTGACATCACATGACATAATATTATGATGATTGTAAGATAGCACAGTGTGCTATCTTACAATCCGCCGTGCTATGCTATTGATCACAAGTGCTATCTTGGAAAACAAAAAATCCCCTACTTCTTTGGGGGGGGGGGGGGGGGGGATAAAAAGTGAACGCTAAGAAGGTAATTTGGTAGGCTTTATTTTCCTAACACATTCAAAACTATAAAGTGTGAGGTACTCTCTTAATTATTAAGAACTGCAGACTGCATATTGTTAAAATACACCTACAGTACTAGGCATCCATTAGGTAGTAACATGCCACTCTCACGTGAGTCCATGACGTAACTTTGATGAGTTGATCAGTCCATAGGGTACTCGCCACGCTGTACTCCAAACTTGACCTTAGAGCATTATTGTTTCCCGAATAAGGTAATAATTAATCTACCTTTCATCCCTCAGTTTGGCCCAAATAAACGGTCACTTTAATTTAAGAGGACACCCATGGTTTCATAACTAATCAATGCCCACCCAATTTCTATCCCCTGAAGTGATAGGTAGTGTGTTACACGAGAGCGACTAGCATTGCATGTTTAGTAGATGATATTTAATTTTAGATTGCTTCTTATAACCATTAATCATTGAACCGATAACTATATTCTACAAGAGGAAATGTTTACCCCGAAGAACCAAGTTTGATGAACTTTGCTGGGGTGCTAAAACAAAATAATAGTTACAATGGCTGATTAACTAAGAACAATCCCGTTTCACCTACTTTGAAATATTAAACGGTTAATAATAGGTACCTTACCTTAAATAAAAGAAAAACAAATACTCCTCAAAGGTGGCAGCAAACACAGTGAAGAAAAAGAACGGTATAAATAGTTATTTGAACTAGAAAACGTCTTTCCAATTAAAGCCTTTGCAATACTACATATTTTCATTAGATCTGGTGGAGTACACATTACGAGGCTTCGAAGACAAATACAAAGGATTAGTGTGCGAAATGCGCCTTTTTTTTAGATTATTCTGGCGGCCACCAGGCCGGTTGCCCATCCCAAAACGAATGAGGCCATAAAAACATGGATTTCCTTGAAGACGAAATAGTCATCGTCGCCGAGGATCTTCTTATGGTACCAGGACCGGGCTTTGGTTTCCTTCTTCTTCAAAACTGATTCCATTTTATCCATCTTACGGTCGACATAGCGTTCCACCTAACGAGAAAGACATTCTTGATACTGTGTACATTGAAGGTTAATCAATAGAGAGGGTTCCCAGGACATTTCATTGGTCGTTACATTAAAAATAGTTGTCACGATAAACACATTATGCGCCAAAATCTCCACAACCAAGCCATAACTACCAAATACGGACTTCACACAACCAACCATAAAAAGGTTATTTCACCTTTTTGAAAACGTCATTCTCACTTTTTTTAATTTTTTGCAAAGAGGTCGATCAAAACACAAAATTTAGAGTTTTTAACTTTATTGCTGAAGCTGATATAATAAGGTAATACTTATACGACTAAATGCATCAAACTTGACTCACACTCACAAAATCCAAACGAACAAGAAGGTACGATTCTTTCAGAAGTAGCAATGCAATACTTCATGCTGCATACTTCAAGTTTATTCTATTTGTTCAAGGATCCGTACCAATAATAATCATATCACTTCTAAACAACTAATTAACTGATAAGAGAGATTCGAAACGCGATTCAAGAAGTGGCAAATCCAATTAGGAACCCACTGGTGGCGCCTGCCGCAAAATATGTATTGTCTTGGGCGAATTTCTTCACCTGAAAAGGAATAAGGGCCAATCAGGAATCAGGTAAGTCAAACTTATCATGTATGCATTAGAGCTGTGGGTCCCAACTTTCTCCCGAACAACCACCGAACCTGAGAGGCTCGCGAGCCACGTGTTTTAAGGCAAATAATAATATGATTTTACATTATAGAATGAAACTAACGTGTATTTTGGAAATTAGAGAGCTCTGTTTGGATAGTGGACGGTGTAAGGCGCGGGATGCTCATAATACTACATTATAATATAAGACATATTATGTGTGATAGGTGTTTCAAGCTGTGAAAAGAGTATTGCGAAGAACACGAATAAGGGGTATGAAAACACTTAGCTACCAGACTGTATTATCTGTGATTTAGATCTTGTCTGAATCCCATTACTACCTATTCAAATACACCTGAAATTCTATCTCAAAGTTATAACTACGTTCGCTATGTTCATTTGCCCTGAGAATGAATAATGTGGGATTAAATTCAGTCCCTGGATTTCAAGTGATCTCTAAATACAAGGTATTCCGCACCTGCTGATCTTCCCAGATGCTGATAACCAGTTGGGAACCACAGCATTAGAGACTTTACCAAAGGTTTTAACACCAGTTGACTTTAGAAAGACTGTCGGCACCCACAGATGGTTCATAATGGATCACCTGGTAAGTAGTTTTGAAAACCATCGAATCTACAAAGTCAACGGATCTTCTTAAAACGCTGCAAATTTTACACAAGGGTTTATTATTTTTTGATATAGGTTACATGTCCAAATATTAATTCTGTCAACAAAAAAATTTTTTTTTACTCGGAAAATATTCGACCTCTTGGGATTTTTGAAAATGGGGCTACGGGATGGTTTTTGAAAAATCCCATTTGCAGCCCCATGAAAGCGTTATAGATCCCCACAGTGAAATCGGATCGTTCCGGTGGTACGTAGATGGTAAACCGAGTATTTGGCCAAAATTTCAGATTTTTAGTAAAAATCCTATTGCCCAAAACGGCTCTCTGACATTTAAGTTTTGGAATCTAGACATCTTTAAAACGTATAAAGTCAAATTTTCAGGCAGATCAGAATTTTCGACCTCCGTCGCGATCAAATAGGTTTGTCTATTTTTCCAAGAATAATATAAAAAATAAGTGAACACACACATTGAACTTGACTCGCCACCAACATGTTTTATAAGTTTTATATAGTTTTATAAGTTTTCTAATAATACTAGACATATTATGTGGCTTTCCCGTCCTTTTGTGAGAATGCCTAAAACTAGACGTGTCGTCGATTCACTACATGTTTTCCAAGTGAAACACTCCCCGTGAGAAGCAGTTGGTCCGCTCGAAAGGAAGGCATGGTTGGGGTTTTAGGAAGTTGAAGCAGGGACTTGGACAATCGCATTAGTTTACTTCCTTGTTTCCTCTTCTTTCCGAGAACCGAGCAAGTTCCCGATTCATACTTCCTCGTTTTGTATTCTATATTGAAAGTGGTTTTGTTGATATAAAGAAGATTCGTTGAGCTTGCAATCTCTCCATTTCCAACACTCCCATTGCGAGAAATGCATTCATACAAGCTATTATTAAAACCACTAAATACGTGACCACATACGTGAGCATCTAGTGTTAACAAAGTGGGGGTCCCCACCCCACCAACACCCTATCAAAAGTGTTAAGAAATCCATAGAATCGATCATTTACCTTATCGAGCAGTTTTGATCCTTTGGATTGAGCTTTGGCTTCGATGACACTTTCGGCCTCCTCAACTTTTTTGAACAAGCGATCCCAGTTGACTTTGACATATCCGTTGTGGGTTGCCACTTGCAAAAGGAGAATGCCGCCTCCGAGGGCACATGCAGCGGTTTTGCCGACCTTCACGAGGAGATAGCTCGACACCCTGCAAGGACAAATCCATCAGCGAGAGGACTATTTAACTAAACTAACGCATTATTTGTTTCAAAAGAAATGTTGGACGATCAATGACATTCAATTGAATTCCATGCTACAAAACAGATCTAACACTCACCATCCAGAAGCAAACCCAACCACCAACTGCTTCGTTGCAGAAGACTTTCCAACGTCTTTAATAACTTTGTCTAGGATGTTCTTCGCTTCCTTCGAGAGGTCCTCCACGGTAATGTCTGGATCGTCAGGGGATGTGCTCGCCCTGGCACCCCGGTTCGTTACAGTCGGCATTCTACTGCACGATACGGCTCAAACTGCACAGAGGAGGTGAAATAAAGTTAGCTACAGAGTAAAGGGAGTTCCACGTCTATATTGTTTGACCTGTCATCACGAGGAACTTAGTTGGTATAAGAGTATCCTTTAATGGGGTGAAAATTGCGTGGTTTTCAACGGGAATTAAATCCGTGCCGTACAGAGAATGCAGCTCTAAGCGCCTTGCGCCCAGAACTACTCGGCAGATCCGGCCGTCTCGGTGTCAAACTGAAGAAAGCTCTGATAGACTCAAGCAACTCGAATATTTGTGTGGGCGCTGTAATGAAGTCTGTGGGAGTTACCATTAATTTATTTCTACATAGCCATCAATTCATATTACAATTACTCAAGTAAAAGTATTTATTGTTACAAAACAGCATTCAAGTTTGGCTTATGTTTCAACAAAGGGAGTGTCAACGTCCAAGAGGAATCGATAGTTACTCTAATTAACAATACCTTAGAGATGACAAGTGTGGAGTAGGAAGGGTTTAAGAATTTTTGATTGGAAACGCACTTGGGAGATGAATACTGAAATCACGAGTCAACGATAATATTAGAGCACCAACTACAGAAGATCAATGATTCATCCTTGCACTCACCAACGCGTAGAATAGGAACCACACTAACCATAGACATCCCAGAGACTTACGAGTATTTAAAAGTATGTAAATGATGAAATCAGCTGGGTACAGCTTCTTCTTCTCTTTAAAGACGAAAAGAGAGAGCTACAGCTGCTTCCTCTTCGTTTTGTAGCCAGCTCTGCCTAGAATGGGATATTTCCCGAAAAATGGGGAAATAATCTGCCTTTTGTTGAAATGAAGAGCTTTGGTGATTTGAGCGCCTGATAACCAGAAAGACAACGGAAAATCTGACATTAAATTTTAACGAAAACTGGAAAAAAAGTGTAGACTAATTTTTTATAACCTTTGAATGTAAGTTTTCAGGTGAGAGGTAGTTATCCACTGAAGTTTCTCGCCGATGTACTGTAAAGTAATAAATCTTAAAGTAAAGTAACTAATCTTCAGTTTCGCGAGATAAAATTAATCTGTATTTGGTCAACCTCTGTTACACAACGTTGTCTAATATTTGTCTAACAGACTGTTAGGTATGGTACTGTTAGGTATGGTTTGTTCTCTGTTACTCTGTGGTATGGTAGCCACCCACTGAACTGTTAGTAACTGGTAGTAATGGAGGGATGCAAATCGATTGTAAATTGTATCGACTTTCTATATATATATCGATGACACCGATATCATGCTACCGATACCATAGCATAGGTACCTACCATTGCATCCCTATCCTGGTACCGAAGTAGGTAGAAGGTACCTACTACCATGCACGTGATCCAATACCAACCAGTAGGCGCAATACCAAGTAAAATAATATTTTTTATTAATTTTATTATATCTTCCCCCTCCGGGCAGAAGGGCGAATATTGCAAAACGGCGATTTTGAGTTAGGGCACCCATCTTTTTTATTTTCTCCTCCTCTTTCCGAATTTGAAAAGAGCGGGACGATCTAATCACTCAGAAAGATCGATTACATAAAGATCGATTACAAGTTGACTCGTTCCGATTGACGTCACCAGAGAAAATCGCGATTTCCCAAAATTCAGCTTTTGCAATATTCGCCCTTCTGCATTTAGGGGGACGATATAATAAATGAATAATATTCATTTATTATATAATAAAATTAAAAATTGCATTTAGGGGGACGATATAATAAATGAATAATTAATATTCATTTATTATATAATAAAATTAAAAATTACATTTACCTAATAATAAAATTATTTAATAAATTTATTAATAAAATTAAAAATGACATATTATGTAATTGTTTATTTTAAACAATTATTTAATTGATTAATTGTTATTAATATTTCATTTTATTATTATAAATAATATTTTATTATACAACTTTATTTACAACTGCAAACATTAATTACATGTACCATACCAGATTATAAAAAAGCTCATAGCATCAGTCGTTTTACATAACGATACGTGTATTGATAAATGCAAAAATAATATTTTAATAGAAATATTATTTCTAAATTATAAATTCTAATAAAACAAAATTTTAATATCTTATGTAGGGGCTCTTTTGGACAACAGTATGTAGAGTTCAAGAACATGAAGATAATTCAGTTTTAATTATGAAGAATTATAGAAATGTAATCAAAATTACCTGAAGAAATTTTACAAAAAACTTAACAGAAATTACTTCCAAGGAAGACGAAGGATTCATATACCTACCTACCTTTACAAGACACACCCAAAAAGTAGGTATAATTTATGGGTTGGTAGGTAGGTTTCTCTCAAACGGCGCGAGTCGATGATGTTTTCCCACAGAAAAATCGCTCACCACCGGCACCAAAACAGCCTACACGTTCTACTCGAGTCTACCTACTACACGTTTGATACAAGTTATGTATCGCTTAAAATACCTGTTATCGAAAGAAAAGTATCGATGTCATACGCCAATCGATTTATTGCTTATCCCTCCCAACGGTTGGATCGTTATCATAAGTCTTATGATAACCTGCTGTTCTTATGATTAGAATTTTATCAGATATTCACGGAAGTTTATTTTTGTTCAGTTTATTCTTTACGTGCTGATTAACTTGGATTTTATGATTTGTGATTTTATTATAGTGCACATTAAGGTTCAATTAATATAGGTGCTGATTAAGGTTTAATAATATTAAACCACTATATTATAGTGCACTGAGCTAATCGCGCAATGATGTGAATCCTATCGTATTCTTCGTGTGTTCTATCGTATTTTGGACGTCACTGAACGGAAAATGGTGCTCGCTAGGAAGCTACTCGGTTTCTACCTTCGGAGGTCCTCGACTGTGGCTAAAATTCAGAATAACGCAAATTCCATAAAAATCCTAGACAAGAGTTATGTCACTGATGATTTCACGAATGTCACTCCAAACATTTTGAACCACGTCGAGCGTGGCTTGCTTAGCCAAGAAGGACACCCTTTGTGCTTGTTGAAAAAGAGAGTGGTTGACTATTTTTATGGTAGGTAAGTAATAGGAGACAAGACTGCCTTATTTACACTTTCTTATATGTAAGGAAGTATTCTGGATGTTAGTTTTTAAACCCCAGCCTAGATGGTTGTCATGCGTTTTCTTAGAAACTGTCGGGAATTCAGGCCTAAAGCATTACTTTCCGGAGTAAGTTCCTTCTATACTAAGGACGGTCTGTCAAGTCATTTAATATCCGGGAGGTTGCAAGAACGGCAAAAAATCAGTTTTTTGGTTCATTATTCTCAGAGTAACCAACCTATGTGACGTGGTTGATTTTGATCGGACTTGACATTTTTCCTCATATTGTACTTAGATGATTGAAATGATTGTAGAGTTTTAAATCTGACATTTTGACATAATACTCAGTTCTCCATCTCTCTGCTGCTTGCTTATTCAGTGCGCGTGGGCCCAGGGGTTCTGTGGGGCCAGTTGAGGTTCTTGAAGGGTTATTACAGGTGTGTCGTTTTCCAAGTATTTTTGGATGTAAAATCAATTGATGCGAATGATCCGAATGCTCATTGGGGATCTATGGGGCTCTATTAGGGCTTTGAACAGGCGGTCGAATGAGGTGTCATTTTTCAACTAATTTTGAAAGTAGAATCCTTTTAAGGGGCCTCTTTGCCCTAACACTGCTCTGGTACATATTCTTTATTAAAAATAATTTGTTATTGACCGAATCAAATGTTATAGATTGGTTGCATAATTTATACAAAATAATGATAAATCCTAGTGCGTTTATCAAACGGCATATTGTTACTTAGGCTCGTTATGTTTTGGAGCATTGGTAGTGCCATTGACGTCAAACTTCAGTGCATTTTCTATGAGCCTTTATTGATACTTGTATTTTCTTTTACAGATTCAAGGGACACATGGGAAACCCAATATTTTCCGTTTATGACCGGCTTCCTCCAGTGGTCACCGTTGGGCAGAATTTCGATTCACTTTTGATTCCCGAGACCCACGTCAGTCGGGCCAAAAGTGATTGCTACTATGTGAACCGGAAACACCTACTGAGGGCACATACGACGGCTCACCAAGCCGAACTGGTTGGAATGGGGTTGGACAATTTTCTTATTTTCGGAGATGTGTACAGGAGGGATGAAATAGATCGAACACACTACCCTGTATTTCATCAGGTGAGAGAATGCTTGGCTCTTGGGTTTTGAGTTTGTTTCATTATTTTGTTTCTTATTTAGTTGACATTTTCAGGCCGATGCGTTGAGGCTATGCACTGCAGGACAGCTTGGTGATAGAGCTGGCAGTGAAGTGGTTGTTTTTGAGCCACGTGGTGGAAACGAAACGTCGGAGAAGCAAGCCGAGCATACGATAGACGCCACTAAGCTTATGGAAACAGAGCTAAAATCTACTCTTGTTGGGCTGGCACAGTCTCTTTTCGGCAAGAACGTGCAGTATCGGTAGGTGCTCATGGACAGCTTTGGTAGTAGTAATTGGCCCTAAATTCCTATTTGAATCTCTGAATCATGAAAGCACATTGTTATTAATGTACTTACACATTTATAGGTGGGTTGACGTGTACTTTCCATTCACTCACCCTTCGTGGGAGCTAGAGGTCCATTTTGGTGGAGAATGGCTTGAGGTTTTGGGTTGTGGAATCACGCGTAACGCTATTTTGAAATCTGCTGGTGCAAATGGATCTATTGGATGGGCATTTGGTCTTGGTCTTGAAAGATTGGCCATGCGGCTCTATAACATTCCTGATATCCGCACGTTTTGGTCTCGTGACTCGGGCTTCCTCTCCCAATTTAAGGGGAAGAGTCCTACTGACGCCGTTAAGTGAGTCAAATCAAATAATACTTGAGTCAAATCAAATGAAAATATAATGTTTACATCTTATAATTTTGTTTGGTGTTTCAAGCTTCAAGCCTGTGTCAGTGTTCCCTCAGTGCTACAATGACGTGAGTTTCTGGCTACCTCAAGAACGTTCTTTTGAAATCAATGATTTCCATGAGCTTGTGCGAGAAATAGGCGGAGATTTGGTCGAACAGGTGAGCATGGATGCGTAGAGGTAGGAGGTTGTGACGATTACACGAAAATTCCTTTTGAAGGGTTTTTAATTGGCTTGCAAACCTCTTAACTTGAATAACACTAATTTCTTTGCTAGGTTGAACAGAAGGACGATTTCACTCATCCTAAAAGTGGCAGGAGAAGCCTTTGTTACAGAATCACTTACCGCCACTTGGAACGAACATTGACCCAAAAAGAAGTCAACCAGGTTCACGATAAAATTTGCACAGCAGCTACAGAAAGCCTTGGAATTGTGATCCGTTGATAGTATCCAGCTTAGAAGAGTGTAATTTGGCTGGTATGTACATAATTAAATATTAAAGTGAGCTCCAAATACGAGTGGAGGTATATGTTAACTATAACAAGACTTGGTAGATTAAACATGTAGGTACTACTCTCCTGAATAGTGTTTACAGTACAGCACCTTTGTACCTGGCAGGCAACCCCACTAGATGGGGCGATCACAAAAGTTTCTACCAAAATTTAGTTCACGGGCTGTAAGGAGGTATTTAATATCTCCTTACAGCCCGTGGACCAAGTTCATCTTGTACGTTCATAGATGGATTGTTCGGTCTAGATTACTTCAAAAACTTCACCTCTCTCTACTCCCTGTCACCAAAACTAACAGGCTACGATGGGGACAGAGATGAAATGTTTGCAGGCGTGTGGTCGAGTGAAGTGTCGAAGTAATTTTGGACGAAGAATCGGTTAATGGGAGTCCCAGATCTGTACATCCAACGATGAATCTCAAGCAGAATGAAACTTCGTGTAAGCTAATTTAGTTGTTTCTGTCCGAAAGGGACAACGTTACAATTTAATTTCATTTTAGGTCAATCTGCCAAAACAAAATTCAACAATTTAATTTTATTTCAGTCTGCCGCGGATGTCTGCTCATGTATGACTCGCTATTTATGAAATGTTGGTACGTTGATTGGCAAAATAAAATGAAATTGTTGAATTTTGAACGACGATATCCCGTCAATTAGTACTACAAAAAGGTAACTTTTTCAATGTAATTTTGAACTTCTGTTCAAACCCCGTAAAGGAATGCTTACTGGTTTTTTAACTTACTTTTTATTTACCTACATAGAATGAGCGGTAACTACACAACTTCTCCAAGTCACTCTGGGACGCAAACGAGCTTAGCAGCTCATAACCAATCCCCGTGCTAATTAATTTCCAAATAAACAATTTAGACGAAAGGAAAAGCAATCATTCTTCTACTTAATCTCCAAAGAGAATTAATTTTTACACAATTCATAAGAAAGAAGAATATAATCCCTTGTGCAAAATTTGCAGCGTTTTTTTAAATGAAACCAACTGGATTTGCCCGATCAAAGGCTACGCACAGGGAAGGGAATCCGGAATTTCCTTCACAGCGAAAAACAATTCAAGCGTGGAAACATTGACAAACTTATTTCATTTCAAAAAGACAATAACGTTGTTGGGAAAGTTTGTAATTGATCGTTAATGTTAATTGAAATAAGTTTGTTACTCAATTTTATAGGGTAGTTTGACGAGGTGTGACGCGGCATGATCGTGAATGGGCCGCTGAACTTGTGATCATTTCTCCTTCATCCATTTGGCGACGTCCAGCCAAGCCTCGTGGTTTTCTTTTGCAGCATGTATTCTTTTGTAATTTAAAAAAAAAAAAAAAAAAAGGTAATCTGAAAGATTAACGTATGGGAGATTTGAAAAATATGTGAATCGTTGGGAAGAGAGATGCGTGTGGTAGTTGAGTAGGGTCCAATGATAACAACAACTATAACTTACTTCAAACTTTATTCAGTATCTATGTATTCATCATGTACATTCCAATATTCTTGACAATAGTTTAATGGTATAAAAACATGCAAAGTCGTACAAAATGGCCTTTCCCGGAATATTATCGACGGGAAGTCGGAGAAGGGGATCCCTATTAGTCCCTCACTACGTGGTACGATACTTAAAATTAGGTTCTCCTATTCCTTAAACCCTAAACAATTTACAAGGTAGTTTTGTGTCACTTACAGTATTTGAGTAGAAATAAATATTCATCTTGTTTTTGTTTTTTTGGACTAGTTGGTGCCCGGGAATTCTTGTGTCGAGGCAAAGCTTGATTTAAGTCCTCAGTGTTTTATGCAAACATTGCAACTCATTGTAACTTTCTACCATTGTAACTTCTAAACTCAAGTTGACCTTGTACTTTGAAACAGTCAAATAGACAAAAAGAAAGTACTGCAGAGTATTTGTCCGGTTTGTTGAGTAATTAACTTATTATGGGTCGACCTTTCAACAGTAGCGACATTGGTGCTAAAGTTTTGACATTAAATGTCGAAACTTAAGCACCAATTTTAATGAAATGTTTTCTGAATTGCCAAATATTTAACCTTTCTTTTAATTTCTATGGCGTTGGAAAGCGTTTAGTTACTATTTACAATATTTACATCGCGAAAGACTTTACTGTGCCTTGACACAAGTTTTTTTACGGGGAAATTGGGCCGATTTTCTCGGAAATTCGTCTCATTTAAATTGAAATGGAATGGCCTCTAAGAAAAGCATCAATCTGTCCATTGGAGAGTGAAGTTCGGTCTCCAGAAGGGCTGACATAGTAGAATGGTTGGCTAGGAAGGGAAAGGGAACCAGATTCTGGGCGCCTCTGTGGTGGGCCAAACCTTTGAGCATCGGGAGGTCCGAACCTCTGAGGCTCTTGAGCCAAAAGTGATGATGGGAATCTCTGGGCTCTACTTTGTTCTTGCTGCTTCCTCTGCTGGGCGGCGTAGAGTTGTTGGCTTTGCTGGAGAAGAGAACTTTGCTGCTGCTGAAAGAAGGCCTGCTGAGGCTGAGGCTGAGGCTGGGGTGCCGGCTGGGGTTGGAAGAACGACTGAGGCTGTGGTCGGGGGGCGGGCTGGCTGAATGCTGGAGGAGGCGGTGGACGAGAAGCGAATGGGCGGGGCTGATAGAAATTCTGCTGCTGAGGAGAAACGAACGGCTGAAGTCTTCCTCTCAAGTTGAAGTCATGTCCTGAAAAGTTATTGTGATGAGTTTATCTACCGCCTTCATAATAAGTTGTCCTTCTATAATATTAGTTTTTGCTCATGGTGGTCAGTACTAATCATTAATAAATTGCTGTACCTACCTTGAGTTTGTGGAAGTTGTTGATAAAGAACAGTGTTGTACTGGCCGGAGGCTGGGTCATAAACCAGTTCAGAAGTGTAGATGGGGGATCCACCAGCAGGCTTAGGGGCGGGGCGGTCGTCATCTCTTGGTCGTTGAGTAGATCCGATTACATTGTGTTCGAGTTGGAAGTTCTTGAGCTCTTCGTCCAAATCCAGGAGTGGGCGCTTGGCAGCAGAGGCGGGTGCCGCTGTTGAGGTTATCTGGATATGTTGGGGTCGGTAGGTGGTTGCTGGAGGTTGCGTTGGCCTTGGGGTGATGCTTACGCTTTGGCGCGTTGGAGTTAATAACTTGGGCCTTGGCGTTGCCCTCAACTGAAAATAAAAAAATGTCATCGTTGGTAAGAGAGCTGATAGTATTATCTTATGGTAAAGTTATTTTATATTCGGCCGACATACTGGGGTTTCATGTTGTGCTGCTTGGGCCTGTGCGAAAGTGGGAAGTTGTAGGCCTGGCCTCTGAATAACGTTGACCGGGTTTCTACGTGGGATATTCTCTTCGGCACTGTCGTTAGAGACGTCGGACTCTTCTTCAGAGCCTCCGTAACTCTGCTGGAACACCGTTGTGGCAACTCTGGGACGAGCAGTGGTGCTAACTGGCCGGGCAGCCTGATAATGAGAAATGTAATTTAGCAAGTTCTTCACTGTTTCACCCTTTACGGTATTGCAATGCTTTGATCAACATAATATGCTTTGATTTCTTAATATTATTAAGAAATTCGGACTAGTTACGGATTACAAAAATATGACTGTTCAATAGTCCTGTTAATACTTGGATCGAACTTCGATCCATGACGTAAAAGGCTGACTCACTTTGGGACTGGGACGACGGATGGGAATATTTTGTGGGACATTTTCATCGGACCCAATTGGACCAGGCTCTTCTTCTTCGTCCTGAACAGCGTTGGGGTCGCAAGGGTTACCTTTAAAATGTGATTCAGAAAACGTAATTTGTCGAAAATAAAATAAAATCCACTTTGAATGAATTGATTACTACGCTACTCATTTAGTGTAATGTTACATTTCGGTGGTCCTATTATGATATTTAATATCAAATTTTGGTATGAACTTATACCAGAGACGTAGGTGAACTCTCGTTTGTTGCCGTCAGGGTCAATGTATCCGTACTTTCCTCGAACGACGCAGTCAGTTCCTCTTGTTTCCTCCTTGAAACTTCCTGCAACAGGATCATAATATGATGATATTATCAGCTTTCATAACAGTAGCTTCTTCAAAAACGCTGCAAATTTTACCCTAGGGTTTTTTATTCTTTTGTATAAAAAGTCCAATTTTTTTGTCCATAAGATTCATTCTATCAATTAACATTTTTATTTTATTTTTTAAAACAGAGAAAACGTAGGTATAATGTTACGATGGGTGAGAGACCCCATCAATGGATTCTATAGCCAAAATAACTTTGGAAACGACCTTACTCGACCTGCTCGTCCTTCAACATCCCTTTTTGAGCCCCATGGGAGCCCGATTGATCCCTTCAGTGTAGTCGGATGAGCCTGAGACTCTACGTGGATTTCTACGTCCAAAGAGAGTTCGTAAACGACACCTTACTCGATCCTCTACCCTAAATACTTCAGAAATCCACCAGTTAACGCCACAGAGCCCCACGATAGGGCTGATAACGTTGCGGGTCCCACTAGATGGAGAAACGAATGTGTTGTCAACATTTCTGGTTAAAAACAAAATTCTTACAGCCCAAAATGGCGTGGACGGCGGACGAGATTTCATTTTTTAAATCTACAAATCAATGAAAAACTTGAAGATGATGGATCGATCCAACGCTACTCTTTGATCGTCAAGGATCGGGAATGGGGTCAAACTGAAAACTTGTCTTCTCTACGCCGAGCTTTCGATGTTTATTACATCTTCATCAAGGCCTACAATAAACAGCACGTTAGGTATGTTCACAGGTGGAAATTTCACATTTAACCCTTAACCCTTTCAGGGTTAAATAAAGGGACTTACGTGAGAAGCGTCAGGTTTTGATTAAATAAATATAGGTAGAAAATCCAGGTTGATTAAAATTTAATCTACCTACAAAATCTTTTATTTAATAAAAGTCAAGGACAGATTTTGTAGACCGTCAATTGTTTACCCCCGTCGCGAAACAGGATGACGGGAATAATTTAAGAACCAACGTCAGGTGACGTTTTGTCATGCACCCGTTTCCATGGCTTGTGTTTGTCTCCGTAAATATTTAATGTTTACCTAATTAGTCAAATTTTGACATTTTGGATGTGTACTGCTACCAAGACAAAATCAGTTAGTTACACCGCAACATTAGGCTTTATAAGAGGTGGCTCTTTTCAACGTTCACATGTTTAAAGTTCCCTAGTTGGGTGGTATTTCTTGATTTATCATGAAGAAAACTGCGCTGACCATGACTGACTCTGAAAAGACGGGTTAGTACTCAGTCGGTAACATATTGAAAATTTCAAGTATTTAATAGGTACTTCATTTGAGATAACCATTTTCTTAACTCGAAAAAGATTAAATTTGTTTATGGGCTGAATTTGTTAGGACGTACTTTTATTTAAAACCCTCCTATTGATTAATTTCAGCGAAAGTCATTGAAATATGTGACTCAAATCCGAAATCCACCTACGATGAAAATCTCGCCTTACGGAGCATAGTGGAACAACAAGAAATAGCAATGGACATGATTATGACGAAGTACCGCGAACAGGTTGACAGCCTGACCAAAATTTCACGTCTCGATGCTTCGAAATTCCATTACAAGCGGTATCTGAACACAATCATAAATCAGGCGAATAAGATGGACGAAATGACGAAAGCCATGCGGAAGAATCTTCTAATAATATTCAAGTATGAAGAAATCTTGCAACAGATCGAACATGAGAATGAGAGGTTGAGAGATCTTGTGAGGAAGCTATCGCACACCACCGAGAACAAGAGTGCTGAAGTTGGCAAATTATTTATTGATATGGGGAGTCAAACCAACCTGCCAGGAAATACAGTTTCCAAAGAGGATAAATCGGTCGGTACTTCTATTGTAGAGATCGAACAATTTGACGGGCATAATGGTAAATTGCGAGTTTTGGTATATGTACCTACTGCTTAATTTTCAGTTTTTCACAAAATAACAAGAGCCTGCCATCTGATTTTAGCCGTGAAGAGTCCCGACAAAAAAGACGAATGCACGGAAATGATGTTGTACACTCCGCTACCTGACAGTTTCGCCTACTTTGGAACAATTCACAATACGAGTCCAGCAAAAACCCTCGACGTGGACGCTGCTTTCGATTTGTACGTGAACCGTTTCAGTGAAGAGGCTAAAAAAGTCAGTGAAAGTAAAAGTCCGTCCAATATTACATTGACGAAAGTGGATGAGATGCCGCCTTTAGAAGTGGACACCGAAATGGTCGAAGATTTCAGTGAAGGGTCATCGTCAACTGTATTGACTGAAGTGGACGAACTATCGAGTGAGATTTCAATCCTTAGCCTCTCCGACGACGATAGTTCAATGCGAGACTCAAGAACAAAAGGGCAGGATGGGTTCGGCAATATGTCGTAAATAGTCGTTGCAAGTTATTAGGACATTGGTCAACATAAATTATTAGTTGTTTTCCCTAGTGGTTTTCATTCATTGTTGAAACCCCGTTTGCTACACGCACTACGAACATATTCGTATTCAGAACGCCAAATGATATTCTTCACCCCTCGGCCTTTATTTCTTGTTCACCTTTGTAGTTAATACTGACCATCAGCAGCTTCATAACCAAACGTGAAGGAGCCGTCATCGTTGAGTTTGTTATAGTTTCTGATGGTCTGGACGGGAGGTTCTTTCTGGGCCGTGGGTTTGAGTTTCGGTTGAAGTCTTGGCTGTCCATTAGCCCTGCCATAGTTGTCCTGTCGGGAGACTAGAACGGCTCCCCTGCCTCTCTGTTCCTGGTCCTCCTCTTGCTCCGTGTAGTATTCTACTCCTCCTTGCTGAGCGGCTTCCAGAGATTCTTCAGACGATGACTGTTGTATGGGGCGTATGCGGACCCTTCGAGCGGACGTGAAGGCCACTAGCCCCAGCACCTGTAAATCATGCAAAAGGCTTATTTTAGTTGGGAGGCGAATTTGGTTATTAGCTCATGCTTATTTCTACTTTACTGCTCATTTAATTCCAATTTCTACCCCCACCTAAACCTATCCTAACAATTTATACGGCACGCAGTTCAGATCATTGCGCCCAAGAACGGAGCGCTTGAACCAGAAAAGACTCGAGCCCCCAGCTAGTGGTGTCGCGGCCAAGTTGCTTCACGTCACGAACTACACTTTTAATTGGACTCTTCTTCATCTCCTTCTTGTATTCCCTCAGTCCCTTTTACCCGGTACCTTCCTCACACCCCTACCCCCTTCGCCACAAAGCCGCTCAAAAGGGGACAGTCGTGACCCTCCGCAATGCTTCTGTTGCAACGCCTGACGCTACTGTTTACGGAGGACGAATGCGGTCGGGACGTCCCCACGGTGGTGCTCTACCGGCAGATCTATTCAGCAGTTGATACAATTTCAAAATCTGATCAGTTTGATTTGATTTGATTTGATTTGATTTGATCTGATGAGTCGAGAATTCATCGAGTTCGACCACTTTTCACTTGTGCCACTGAAATTTGCAGGTTTGGGATTAAATGAACCATTTAAAATTACCTATGAACTTTAGCTGCGTTTAGTGCGTTTATGATCGTAATGGTACCTACTCAACTGATAACCCAATAGTTTTTTCTTCTTACGTCCCGACCATGTTCTACACTTCGAGGTCACAAGACCTGTGTTGATGATGTTGCATAAGGCCATCCATTTAGAACCACTTTTATTTCCAAACGCCTTGAACGACTTCGCCAATCCAGTGCGTCTCAAGCGAGGTATTTGGATTGCTTATGAACTAACCATTTGCCCAACCCAACTACCGATATCCTTTTAGATATCCTTATTCGCTCCGCTTCAAATTCCTAGTCTTCTAGTAATCGACTAAGGGGCTCATTCCGTCACCTACTGACCAGATACGACCTATTAGGTGCGTCGACACCAAAACTTTCTTTTCTAGGTGCTTACCAATTCGTGTTACCATCCTTTTCCGTATACTGGCTTCAAAATTTAATGTAGGGTTTGAAAATGTTTTAATTTAATTTGTTTGAAGAATCTTGTAAAAAAAATGCTCCTGCTCAGTCGAATAGTCACCAAAAACACCTCCTTAAAATCAAGTGTAAAGAACTTCCGATAACAAATTCAACGGACCGAATACCTACCAAATTACTAATGATTTTGGTAGGTTTGATATAAGCCGTTTTTACTTGTAAAGATGGTCTTCAAAAATTGATATTAAAAACGCCTGCAGCAATCGGAACGCTTGGCTGAAAACGCTGCAAATTCTACACAAGGGTTTATTATTCTTTGGGGGCTGGTGATGTGCGGCCTTGAAAAATAGATTTTACGTCTAAAAATATTTCGAAAATGGCACCTAACTCGACCCCATAACCGAACCCCTTCAAAAAGCCCTCCTGTAGTCCCTTTTTAGCCCCATAGAGCCTCACGGGTTTGGACAATCGGGCTGAACACCTTGCGGGCACAACTAGACGGTAAACCGAGTGTTTTGTCAAAATTTCAGATTTTACAAAAATTCCTACTGCCCAAAACGGCTTGGACGGCGGACATTTCGTTTTTGGATTCTAGACAATTGGACACGGATAATGTCAAATTTTGAGGCCGATCAGAATTTTTACCTCCGTCCAAGAATAATAAACCGAAAATAATTAGCTCTTAAAACTTGAATAACGAAGTTTGAATTGAAGCCCACTTAGGACTGCTGGGAAAAATTGACAAGGTACGAAGCCACACCCTGATTATCATCCAACTGACGATGCTGAATTTTGAAACGGAACCACATTGCGAGTGTTAAACGACAACAACGACAAAGTATGGAGCTACCTAGCTACCCAGATCGGCGATGCTGTCAATGTCTCTCCCATTTCAACCTATGATTTATTAGCAAAACATCATCGTCATTCTTGTGTTGAACTGTTGTAAGGTGGAATGTCATGTTTATATCGACAAACGTCACAGCTTGCGAATATTATGCCGTTCACTGTGGTATCAGACAAAATATCATTTAATGATTCGTTGCCATTACGTCTCATGTTCTAAACGGAGATGATAAACAGCTTATGACAAGTTGTGGCTTTATTCGCCAGTAAACGACTGTCACCACCTATTTTACCACCGCCGTTTGGAACGTAAGTTGTGGTCCACAAGATGAGATTGAACTCCATGGGGGATCACAGAATATATTCTGCTTATATCACTTCATATATGCTCCTCAACTCAGGACTTTTGACTCCAACCAGGCCCAACTTATCTAGCCCTGGGGTTTCGACATGCACCCCGTGGGAGACTTGACCTCCACCATTCCACCACTCTCGGCGTCGAGGAACTCTGCCCATTCCGAACAAAAACCCGCCAAATTTATCCACAACCCCCTTCAGGGGATTCACTGCGAAATTTTTCAAATATCATAATAGTAATTTAATTTAGTGCTTAATTATTTAACAACGTGGCAGTCGTAATTGCCGAGTGGTTCTGGGCGTTAGTTATTGCTTTCTAACTTCTCAAGAGGCCATGGGTTCGAACCCACTGAAGACCATCAAATCAGTGCGAGCTACTATCAAAACGTTACTGGGTTTAGGTGAATATAGATTAGTCTTGTCAAGTTGCCTGGATATAAAATCGTGACAAACTCATTTACATTACCTTCATTTAACAATTTGCAGCGCTTTTTACAGTTATTATATAAGTAATAAACATGAAAAGCGCTGCAAATGATCAAGTCTTGGTCATTAAAACCTGTTAGTATCTCAATGATTTACTGTTTCCTGGCTGGTTGTGTCATTTTTTTTAGTGATAAGTGCGCCATCTGTCTGACGGTTCTAGTAATAAATAATAATAATAGACCTTGATTGTAATTGAGGTGCGAGTGACGTGGCAGTTGTGGGCATGTCCCCTTCGGACGTGAAAAAAGTGTCCAATAAGTGACAGGGCCTGACTAGCATAATTTCGGAGGAAAAAAGAATTGACCAACTGCATGTTGTGTAACTAGTGGCATTAGTTCAACCCGCTTTTCATAGGCTAAAACTGAATCGTTCCATTAGTAGTCTGAGCAGATCCCTGCGGAGTGACATTGGAAATACCTCCTTTCGCAGGTTGGTACCTACCTAACACTGAACTCTCTCTCTCTCAGTTGCATGTCTGTCGGAACATGACAGACCTAAAGTGGGTTAGGAGCTAACATAACTCGTTGCAGTCCGTACAACTAATCAGGGAAGGATTTTTCTAAACAACTTTTCAGAAGCCCGCAACGAGTAATTTTCGAGAATCCTAAAACAATAACTTTACTCTGTTTCAAATGTACATTAAATTAGTGGAGGTGATGCATGTTCTGCAAGTACCTACCTAATAAATAGAAGGGTACAAGGGAAGAAGGCGCAATGTCAAGCTCTGGACGAAAATGTAGTATTGCCATCTAGTGGAGGATGATCAAATCTACATTTCTGTATAATCGTTTTGGGGAAGAGAGCGCCAGGCTTGCAGAAAAAAAGAGAGGTGTTGGCGTACTGGGAAAGAAGGCGCTATGTATACAGCAAAAGAGAAAAAAAGCAATAAATCAGTCATACAGCCGGGAATCAGTTGAGCAGGGATGTGGTTGAGGGGCGAGGGAACGTGAAGGAGGACAGAGAAGGTGGAGAAGCAGGTATGCTTGGGCTTGGGACGGACGGATGCATTTTTAAACTGCAAGACCCTCGGAAAAAACCACAATGTCATTCTATGTTAATATATTTTGAGGCTCTGCCACAAACCTGAGGAATCGATTTTGGTAACAGCTACCGCTCATTACCGCTGGCATAAATTCTTCCTGGATTACTTCTCTCAATCTTTCAAATTCCTCCCCTTCGGTCCTGACTACCTTCTGAAGGAACTGCCATTGGAACTTGAATGATTTTATGAAAGCAGTATGGGCGGCTTGTGGCTGTTCCATGCCCACCGTTGGCACGCCCACTTTTCTATCTTACGAGCGACATACCTGTCATTGACGTTCACCTTATATTCCCAAAGAAAAAGGACCTTTTCTAGAATTTTGGGGTATAGTTTGAGCCAGAAAGTTTAAGATTAACAATTAATCTTTTTCACACAATGATTGTATAAAAAAAATTAAGGATAAAATAACATTGCTAAATAATATTTTATATTATATAAACGATACTAAAAAACTGCGATAAAATTTTTATCGACAACATTGAACGAAAACGCTGATTTCCCAAAATTCTCCTCTGGCTGACAATGCGCCCTTTTGTGTCACAAATTTTGTGACCTCAATCATCGCCGCTCTGCCGATTTATTTATTCCAGACTCATCGAGCATTGCTCATTTATACTATTTTAAACGCCTCAAAATTTAATTGTGCTAAAAACAAGAAGAATGAAGATAAATAGGAAAAAAACTGCGGGCGTAGGTACTGCTGCTTGTGATTGTTTCAGCACGGAACATGTAGGTATTGTATTACGACTGCTGGGGGATACCCCCAGACCCCCGAATGCTTTACTTAAAGCCTTCTGGTCAAGTTATTGGAACATGCACATGCTTTAGCCAGCTCAATTTTTGTGAAACAGAAATTTTTTTAATCAATAAATATGTGTGATATTGTGTTGTTTATGCGTGATTTTTGTGTGTTATTGTGTTTGTAGATGTATGTATACATAGTAATGAATGAAGAAATGCAAACTTGGAAAGTGGGTTTAAAACTGCAATCTTTCGCAACTACAGACATCTAGATGTCTCGTAGAGTAGTGAACGTTCCCAAGGACACGATTCGGCATTACATAAAATTGTTCTTTACGAACCTTTCAAAATGAGATTGTGACATCAAAGAAAGAGGGAGTGCTTTCAACTATTAATTGTAAACGTTTCCACGCCCTATGTTTTTCTGCCTGTGGGCCCAAGGGAAAATCCTTGTTTAGGACACCCAAGTGGCGAGTGCGACGGAATTTTTAGGAAAAAGTCGTCTACGCCATCCTTCCTCTTCCTGTTTCCACGGTCTGTAAACAACAGCGAGGCACTCGACCACAACAGACGTGAAGAACAGTCGCACTGGCACGCGTCTTTTCACTCTGATGAATTTCGTCCGATAGCCGGAGACCCTGGACAATGACATGGCAGTTCCTTTTGGGACAAGTTGTTTTTTTTCGCCGAATCACGGAGCAAATTGTCATTTTCCTCGGATCCTACTGGGCCAACCTTTCTGTTTGCTTACCCCTCCTTTTCTGCGTGCGCTTTGTTAATGTTCAGTAGATATTGTACGCTCACCCGAATTTCCCCGGAAGGCGAAAGGGGAATTACATGTAATTCACATTTGATCCTGGGAACTAAGGGATTTACGTTGTTTTCTTGTCCGTTTGACATTTTTGTCCGGCTTTCAGAGACCTGTCGTCGTGATTTTTTTTTCTTTTTTAAAAAGCTCTGAAATTCAAACTTGGGAATCACAATCCCGAAGCAGGGGGGACAAGCCCACCGTCATGGCTAGACGATGGTGCCCCTTCATCCTGACAGGATTTTGATCCCCAACGGCACTGCAGTCCTCAAGTGGACTGATTGTACGCGATTGAACTTCAGATTCGACGCATCCATGTGTTGATGTCCTAAGTCCCTAGGCCAGGTTTTATCTCATACACATGTCAACATGAGATAGAGCCGCCGGAATTGCATGTTTTGCCACTTTTGAAGCGAAGCTTTTATACGGACGCCCCCCCCCCCCGCTCGCCGCTCGGGGAGTCTCCCCGTGAAAATCGTGAGTGAGTCTCTAACGCGATATATATATTTGATATAGATGGGGCGCGTTTGGCTCTTCCAACCCGGCCGCTGTCAAGGAAGTCGGAAAGACGTACTCAGAACGGGTGGAATCCGGGGTGGGGCTTCAGGGACCTTACAACGGTGGAGGAGGCGGGGAATTTTTTTTTTTTTTTGCCGACCTTTTAGCTACGAATAGGGGGGGGGGGGGGGTCGCAGACCCCCGGCCGAGCGTAGCGAGGCCCCCTTGTCCGAATAACCGCTCGGCCGAGCGGAGCGAGGCCTGTCTGATTAAGCGGTCGGCCGAGCGAAGGCCTACGGGGGGTCTGGGGGGCGGAGCCCCCCAGCTGGGTGCGTAGGCGAGCAAAGCGAGTAATTGTCTGGAAGTTCAACGAGAGCTGTGAAAAGGAAAAGGACAAAAAACCTTATTAGAGACAGCCTCGAACTCCAGACACCTGAGTGTGGACCCGGCATCATAACCACTACAACATCGACGGCCCCATGTCGTCGTGATAACATTTAGAGTAGTTTAAGCAAGTTGCTTATTGCTACGCAAAGATTACCAACGAAATTTTATTTGGGTGTTCCTCAACCCGTCTAGGCTGATGAGTTTGTTTCTGTTAATCAATTCATCATTGACGTTTGGAGACTAACAAGTGGAAGGGCGATGCCATTTACCGCCAACGTGGTGAGCAGAAACCAGTTTTTAGTCGGCAGAATCCAGTTTTAGATCAGCAGAACCGGGTTTTAATCAGCCTAAATCGTTTTTTACCAAACATACCATTTCAGTAACGGTCCATGGCTATCCCAGCCCACGATTTTCGAACTTAAAAATTCCTGCAAGTGTCTAACATGCTAGGAACAAACTGGCTACTGTTTTCGGAAAAAAGGTCGTAACGGAGTGTGTGATGAAGATTTCAGCTCAAAAACCCTCTCAGTGTGCTGTCAGTGATCCCACACAGTAAGTCCTGCGTTTCTATGTAACGTCCATGGACTTCTTATAAAGAACGGTATGCATCTCCCATGTCAGGACAGTTTGATGTGACCAGTGGGAAAAGTAGGTAGGTGGCAACACCATAGATATGAAATAACTTTATATTATTATTCCATATCTATGGGCAACCCTCGTCAACAGACTACCCCAACCCCTTTCCCCTTCATGCATGTTGATTTCTGACCTCGGAAGGAGAAGGAGAGAATAAAATGTATTCTCATGTCATGACCGTCTGTTTTCAAGTGTAACATCCATGCATCTCTTTTTTTTTTTTTTAATCAACTCTCCTCCCTCTCCCTATAGAAATTGAAGTTCTCAGTCAACGTAACTTCCGATAAAAATTACGTTCAGATGCTTCAATCCCGATTTATAATCAAGGAATAAACTTGAAATGTGCAACACCTATAACCTTCACATTTTAGTTTCTAATATCCATGGAGGGTTACAATTGACTGTGGAGGGTGACAACTAGGAGGGCTGTCACAACTAGTTGACCAAAAACCGACCACGGAACGTTACCAGCTTTCCATGGAGGGTTACTAAGAGACTAATTTTGCGAAGTTTTGATCTTTTTTTGAGTGAAATTTCGAGGTTTGACTCTTTTGAAGTTTAGGATTTACGTTTGCTATTAATTTCTTGGTGGCATGATCTACAGTGATTTCCGTGATATCCAGCGATCTACAGTAACATCCATGCCAATTTGTGTAACCCTCCATGGACTCTAAATTTGCAAATTAAATCAAAAACTCGAAAATTGTAATTCAGATCTTTTTTATAATTTTTTTTTTCAATCTTAGGAAAGTCATTGGAACATGCAGGAATTTTTTTCCAAATTTTTCGAAGAGGTGGAATTTTTACTTTTTTTCAAGTTGAAAATTGACTGTTAGTTGATAGGAATCAACCGTATGGAGGTTTTTTTTTTAAATAAGTCTTATTCAGGCTAAAATTTAGTGTTTATAAATCTTCTGTCCAGTTTATTGGTTGCATCTTAGTTGTTTAAATCTGGGGTCTCTCTTGTAGCAGTAACTCAACTCAGTTGTTGAGACTGCCTGATCATACAGTTTCACCACTTCAGATCGTGGTTAATTACAACCCATCTCAGGAATTTGTAGTGACCTTGGTACCAGACTCAACGTGGGCTTAGTTTACAATCATGTTGTGCGCCATCTAGACCCAAAGCGAGCTGTTATCGTATTCCTGATGGCCCAGCCATTAGCCATTAACTCACAGGACCTATTTATCAGACGAGCCCATTTATAAGGTAAACGTTGGCTTTTAGAGCGCACATTGTCCGCAAAACCTAACATCACACAACCTAGAACTGTCGCGGGGGCGAAAGTTCGAAAGAGATGAATGGCGAAGCTGCAGTGCAGACACTCGTAATATCACGGTCGAGCCAACACGGTTCACGGCCACCTCTTGCCTTTCTAAACTTGATCCTGGCACACCCTGTCTCGAAAAAATAAACCTTCGCCAATTACATTAATGCCCTTAGTGCCTACCCCCAATAAACGCGCCAAACTCAGTTATCTTTATTTTTTCTCCGCCTGTCCTTGCGAATTTCAACACATCATGAAAGGTGTAGTTCGTCGGGGCCAGTTTATGAATTCCTTTTCCATTCTATGTATTAGTTCGATGTTTGTCACACAACACTAATTTTTTATTGCACCTTTGTCAATTCTGTGCTCAGTTGATAGCTCTTGCCATGTCTAGTTCAAACTCACAGTTCAAACAATATTTTTTCCTTCATTTCAAAATCACTCATTCTTTCCATTCTTCGTCCCATTCTTCCTCCTTATCTCATTCAATATCATTTCAAGTTGCTTATTTCTGTCGATGTTGAATCCGTAAAATGCAACCTAAAACTGTTAGTTGTATTAGCAAATTAAGCCTCTGATTTTCGGGTGCACCGGGTTTGGGCCCGCAGGGGTGAAAACGCAAGGGGTTTGGGCCCGCGACGCAAGGGGTTTGGGCCCTTCTGATTTTGAAAACGTAAGGGGTTTGGGCCCATGGAAAAAACGGAATAAAATGGACGTAAAAGGTGTATTTCATAATGTTGTTGGAAACTTGTTGAGGGTCAGTCAAATAAGACGAGATTTTTGCCGACGTTTCAAGAGATATATTCTATCATCAGGGCAAGTGCAGGGACAAGGGCAGCACACGATGTGAACCGTCGCTGTCGTACAAATATACTTATACAGTATATTATACAGTATATTTGTACGACAGCGAGGGTTCACATCGTGTGCTGCCCTTGTCCCTGCACTTGCCCTGATGATAGGAGAATATATATCTCTTGAAACGTCGGCAAAAATCTCGTCTTATTTGACTGACC
Organism: Pilophorus perplexus; assembly: GCA_955831195.1. Taxonomy (NCBI): domain Eukaryota; kingdom Metazoa; phylum Arthropoda; class Insecta; order Hemiptera; family Miridae; genus Pilophorus; species Pilophorus perplexus. Next base: position 11,422,224 of record OY037010.1, on the reverse strand, counting down.
CTCAACAAGTTTCCAACAACATTAATTGAAACGGTCAACATCACCATCAACTATGTATTTCATAATGTTTCAGAATGACATCATTCGTCGTTACGTTCTTCTCCCTTCGGATTGCTCACTCCCGTAAGATAGGCCATGATGTCCTTGTGCTCACAATATGTTGTCCACAGTTTTTTTCAAGTGTTCGAGCAAGGCCCTTGTTTGTCTTCTCGGTATATTTACAGTTGAAATGTTGAAACTGAAAATGTAAAAAGGGCGGATCTCCATGAAATTTGAAAATTTCTGTTGAACTCAGGTAGCGGTTTTGTGATTTCCCATAACTAGGGGTTGAAGGAGTTACGCCCTTTAAAGATTCAGCGATTCAAATATAACCGACTGATTGAATCGGCACGCATATTCGGAGCGGTGGTTCACAGGGCATCGCTTATCTCAACAACAATACACTGCCTAGGTCCATACTAAACATAGCCATAGACAATGAAATTCCTAATAGAATTAAATACAAATTTTATTGTTGTACAAAAATAACTTGAAAGTATTGGTTCTTATTTCTTGAAAATTGTGGAAGTTATGGCTGTGGCAAGGAAATGCGGACAGACAGCCAGACACGGAACCAAATTTGTTCAGGAGGCTCTGAAACGCAAAATGCGATTTCGGAGCACAGACCGTGGGCCCAAACCCCTCACGTCGCCACGCTGTTCATGAGCCCAAACCCCTTGCCTTTTCTGAGGCTTTTACACGTGCGCGGGGCTAAACCCCTTACCCCCTGATTTTCAATCCTGAATTTTTGACTGGCTGCCGTCGCACCCAAAAAGTTGGTTAAAAAAACATTAATTTTTCTAATTAAAAATGGGTATTAACAAGTTGGCTGCCACGCGTATCTGTGTGATGCATGCTTTGTATTTACTTCAAAAGCTTGTGAGTCTTTCTGATAGGTAAATAGGTACCTACGTTTAGTTTAGGGCCTTTCTCCCTGCCAACGGCCACGGAATAGAATGGAATTCTATTGGAGGAACAGTGTTGGCCAAAAATAATAAGCCGTGACAAGTAGGTAAGTTAGAAACGGGAAAAGAAGGTGGTGTTGAAACGTTATTTCCCTTATGATAAGGGCCTTATCATTCCCATCTATTTTGCTCAGTTTTCGACTTGCCCTACCTGTAATTACCTTTGCTTGTGTATGTCGCTTGTGATAAACATAGTAAATGAGTAATTACTATTAATAGTAATAATGAGTGAAAGACGTGTAGGTATTTTCGGACAGTGAATAATTCACAAATATTGGTTGCTGATGTAGAACAAGTGATTATTATACAAGTAGTGATTATTATACCTACGCCTTGAATAATCTCTTGTTCCTCAAGTTTGAGGAGAGCATTGGACCCAGAAGTAAGTAGGTAGGTAGATGAACTTGCTTCTTTTGAATAGATTATAGAAACTCACTGAAAGAATAAAATATGATTGAAGAGTGTGAAGTCTGAATGTGATCGTAAGTGTCACAATGATAGGTACACGATTTTCTGTCGTAGGACCTAAGTTTGTTGGTACCTACCTACATGATTTTCTGTTTTGCAACTTCAAGTAGGTACCTACGAAATCGTCAGTCACAGGCCAAGTGTAGCACACATATACGTGCAATTTTTTTAAAATGATAACATAATAAATGGCCAAATAACACTTTTAGCACCATCAGCGAGGTCTCTTGAAGTAGAAAAAAAAAAACAAAAAAAAAAAAACGGTGTGGCCTGTGAGACGGAATTTTCCGACCAGCGAGCTGGGGGCCGTGGCAGTCAACTTGTCAATACCTACTTAATACTTTTCAGTTCCTCAAATAGGTATCAAATTAATTCTGCCGTCTTCCATTACACTACCGGGGTACTGGGGATATTTTGTAGTGTGTTAATAGTTTGTAGTGTTGAATTATTTGTTATAACAAATAGTGATATGTCTCATAAACGAGGTTCAAGGAGGTTCGTCCCATTTGCTAACCCAAGAGTGTTTACGTGTTTACTGATCAAGAAGGTTAAAGGGTGGGTCAGAGGATAATGACATGGGCAAAAGGAAATTAGCTCGTTGTAGACGAAAAAAGCTCCTACTAGTCCGGATCTTGATTGCACCTCGAGAGCGATTCTAATTGAAGAGGTCTACGTGCCAACTTCACGTGAAAGTGGTCCTTTTTCTGCATCTCGATTTGGTCAGTGGAAGGGAAAATCCCATGCCGAAAAAAGTGTGATAATTAAGTCAAGAAACGTTCTTGAAATCTTTCCACCATTGTAAAGCCTTTCTCTTGAAACCTGAACACCTTGAAATTTAAGTCTACAGTACTCTCCAAACCTGGTGATCGGAATTAAACCTTTCACGCTTCCAGGTTGATCCGAATCGCTTGTTTTTTTTTTTTTTTTCAATGGTGCCACCGACCGACTCTTCCAATGAGAAGAGTAGCATCTTCTCAGATAACAAAACCCTATTTATAGGGTTTATAAACACGATATCGATGGAAATTTATGATAAACCGCGAACTGAAGGAAAAAAATATCCAAACCGTGCGACTTATTTATTTATCTCAAATTTTGCCAAAATACTCGGTTTCTCATCTAGACTTGCATGGTTTTCAGCTCGTTCGTTCCACGTCGTGTTGGAGTCATTATTGAGGTACCTAATTTTGATGAATCAATTTACTTATTAGTAAAAGTGCCTTCCTACTCGGTTCTCCACCATACCCAAATTTTTCGAGTCGACGGAAGTTGGATTTTGATGAGCCTTGTAACATTGCTGCAAAGGCGGTGCATTTATGAGCGAGAACACGGATGGTGAAATTCCAGATTGTTACTAATAATTATTTTTACTAACAATTATAATTATTGCAAAGACACGCCCTGTGGGAGATCTCGTAACAGGCATTAGAGGTGATGTTGTTACATGCATTTAATAATTCAGTCTTATAATGGAATAAGAAGAATCGGAAAGCAATTAATAGAAATTCTATTTGAAGGGAGTCGTAAATTAGGTAATCTTATTTTAAAAATCATCACGAATAATATCTTTATAATACATATGATAATACATGATGAATTATACCATACAATATACCAATATAATCGAATTATACCATACAATATATTATATAATCGTGATTTTAAAAAAATGAATGCCGTGTATTCATGACATTTTGGAATATACTGGAATACACTTTGGAATACATTACATGATTAAATAATATATAAATATTATTTTTTAGTTTTTGTTCGAGCCGTTTATGAAGGTATGTTGAATTACCTAGGTGTATTACCTACATACGATTTTGACCTTGAAGCCTTGAAATTAGGCTTACAGGAACTGTGAGAGTGAATGCTATTCCCTATTATATGATCAGTTCACTTGGTAGATTGGTTCTATTTCCTTCACTTGTGCAAGAACGGCCTTCAAATGGGCGGTGAAGGATGCTGACTGCCCCGCCTTGACTGTTAGTCATGAAACGGTATTTCAGAGTTCGTCAAAAGCCTTACGGCGCGTGCCTAGCGTAAAATTGTATGCAAAAAATTATCCCCTCAAATGCTACGGCAAATTGCGTTCCTGAATCCGGTAGAGGCGATACCTTTTTTTGTATTGAACTCGCCCAGAGGGGTAAAGAGCAAAACGCAAATTTCAGGGCCACAATCGTGATATTTCAAGAACTACGTTATCGACTTTGCAAGGATATTTTTTCAAGAACTCACTGCCGTATCGGAGTGCGAAAAGGTCGTTCAGAAGATTGATGACGTATGTACTCACCTGAAACAATAAAAAATACTCATGTTTATTCTCGACGTAACGTGTAACAATATTACATAATATAATAATATTACATACATAATATAATATAATAATATTAAGAGTTGATGGTGATGTTGACCGTTTCAATTAATGTTGTTGGAAACTTGTTGAGGGTCAGTCAAATAAGACGAGATTTTTGCCGACGTTTCAAGAGATATATTCTCCTATCATCAGGGCCTAACGAAATGAAAAAAAACACGAATTTAGACTTTGAATTTAACAATTGATGAAACTATATGATACGACACAAAGGGGGTCAGGGTGGCCCAGTGAGCTAAGGCGACAGAGCTTCGTCTGTTTACAAATCAGTCGGAGCGCTGATCAGCCTGGTTCGAATCCGGGCCGAACACCAATGTTTGACCAAAAATCAATCAAGTGTTGTAATACCTGGCTTGTCGTCAGACAATTCACCTCTGAACGCAAGTTTATGTGAATCCTTTCTCTGGAGCAAGACTATCTAAGACTCTCTAACTTTATCCGTGATTATCTGGGCGCATTGTGGGGCCGGCTCCTGCCCCACTTGTGAGAACCAAATGGTTAAACACAATAAAACCCACATTTTTATATGATACGACACAATAGTGTACAAAGTGTATATGATATGAAACAGTGACAAGTGTACATAGAACAAATAATATGATATTATGGAAGGTAAGTAGAGCAAAATCCTGTCATTGAGTGAGCAAGTTTAAAATATACAGAGGTACTTACAAGTGCAGGGACAAGGGCAGTACACGATGTGAACCGTCGCTGTCGTACAAATATACTAAATAATATGTAGGATACAGACATACAGAAGGAACTGACAATTGTCGATGGTGGGGGGTTTTCTAGAAAGTGGCAAACAGAGCAGAAAGGGTGCCGACTTTTTGAAAGGTTTGAGGGTTGGTTTGTGAGTAGGTAATTAAGGCGTTAACGGTTTTATGTCAGCGGTCTCCCTTTGTGGATCAAATCAGAGTAACATTTACTGAGGTGTTGGACATCTGTTCTGAAGTTAACTGTTTGATGTTTGTTGCGTTCAATATGGATCATTTCCAACATCTCCCCTCATCTATGTACGGGGGGTGTCGGAAAAACTTTCCAAGATTTTAGATTCTGATTCTGCTCAGCTTGCCTTTAAAAATAAAAAAACTGTAGGAACTCTTTTCACTAAAACCAAAGACCCCATCCCTCCCCACCAACAGAACGATATAATTTATGACATCCCATGTCAACAAAATTGTCCAAAACGCTATATCGGCCATACTACAAATTTCATGTTTCAAACGTATCAATACTCATGAAAAAGAGAGCTCGGGTCCAGTAAAACCCACGTCCACCGCCTTGACTATCCATTCTAGGGAGGCTGGACATAGATTTCAATTATATAATATTAATATATAATATTAATAAAGCCAAGATCATTGGTAAAGAACCCATCCTTTTCAAGCGGGAGATGTTGGAAATGATCCATATTGAACGTCAAACAACATCAAACAGTTAACTTCAGAACAGATGTCCAACACCTCAGTAAATGTTACTCTGACTTGATCCACAAAGGGAGACCGCTGACATAAAACCGTTAACGCCTTAATTACCTACTCACTAACCAACCCTCAAACCTTTCAAAAAGTCGGCACCCTTTGTGCTCTGTTTGCCACTTTCTAAAAAACCCCCCACCATCGACAATTGTCAGTTTCTTCTGTATGTCTGTATCCTACATATTATTTAGTATATTTGTACGACAGCGACGGTTCACATCGTGTACTGCCCTTGTCCCTGCACTTGTAAGTACCTCTGTATATTTTAAACTTGCTCACTCAATGACAGGATTTTGCTCTACTTACCTTCCATAATATCATATTATTTGTTCTATGTACACTTTTCACTGTTTCATATCATATACACTTTGTACACTATTGTGTCGTATCATATAGTTTCATCAATTGTTAAATTCAAAGTCTAAATTCGTGTTTTTTTTATTTCGTTAGGCCCTGATGAAAGTAGAATATATCTCTTGAAACGTCGGCAAAAATCTCGTCTTATTTGACTGACCCTCAACAAGTTTCCAACAACAATAATATTAAGTACATAATATAATAATATTGTATAGAGCGAATTTTGGTATGCCCCACAGAACCAAAGCCTTGGCCGGATAAATGTTGCCTTAGGCAACTTATCTTTTGGACTGCGTACCTAGCTATTAACAGTTACCTAATAATAGCTACAATTAATGAATATTTCAATGCTTATCACAAGCATTGAAATATTATTATAAACTTGTGATAAAATTAGACACGAGGTATCTCTATCGCCGTACTTTGTGTGCCTAGTTTCATTCGTTTGTAGGTCACATCGTGCGAGTGGTCTCCCTTACATGGCTCCCCCCCAACCTCCTGCAGGGTCACAATCACTTTCGTTTCAGATTCACTTTCATTGCCAGTCTCTATTAGCGTGAGACGAAAATTGTATTGAAACAGTTACGTTAGATCACACGCATAGTTCCTCACGACAGCCAGCAAGTCGGTTGGTCATGCAGTGTGGAGGAGTAAAAGAATCATTGCAGCAATCAAGGTCAAGGATTATCTGCCCAGCGCCCTCACGTAAGCCTGAAGCATTTTTTTACGAAGTTTTTTTTATTAAACAGAAATGTTTCAAAAAGAGAATTAGATTCTGCCTCAGGACTTTTTTTTCGTATTGTCCACCTGGTGACTCCAGTGAAAGTCTTTGGCCATGAAAAACACGACTTGTAGAATGTACCTAGCCACTTGCAAATTGACGGTAAGGTGTATACACCTTATAAGGTCCCGTTGAGAGCCACGTATAATTTTCCATCTTAAACCAACAGGATAGGAAAACTATCTACGCCAATATTTGTGAAGGAGCTTGGTGACTGGATACCTACCCATTTTCTGTTCTAGAAACTTCCAAAATATGAATCATCTCACATTTTTCGCCTAATCGAGGTGCATGACTCGCTTGTTACGCTACACGAATCCTATTGGACAAGGACTAGTATTGTGCTGGTGCTGACAATGCCTTCATCATTCTACGATCGTTTTGTACCTCGATACCCGATTCATTCCAAGACCGCCGCCTTGCCGCCGCCGCCGCCTGCCGCCTTGCCACCGCCTTGCCGCCGCCGCCTTGCCGCCGCCGCCTTGCCGCCGCCTTGCCGCCGCCGCCTTGCCGCCGCCTTGCCGCCGCCGCCTGCCGCCTTTCTGATATTTGAAAGCCTCACTTACCGGCATTCATGTTGTTCAAAGACTTCTAGAATGTTAAATGTCTGGCGGATATTCAAACCGTGTCGTGTTTTACGAGCACGTTATCTTCCATCAGAATCCGGGTTTGTTGTGAGGTCCGAAAACAAATTCGTTTTCGCTTCTGCCTAGCGTACGGCCCTGCACACTCCTCAGAGGCAAGCAGGGTTTCGACAAAATAAGCAAGCGCACCGCGTGATATTCACATTGATTAAATGAGCATGCGTCTGTGAATAATCATTAACAGAAATAGAAAAGGCGAGAAGTCGGACCTCAAACAAGAACATCAAGTCCACAGGCATACCCATCAGCTTTTCACACTTCCTCACTCGAGCGCGTTTGGCGCCCATTCAGTAGATAAGGAGCTCTTTTACCAACTCGCCGAGAAGGAAGTTCGATAATAGCTCAGTAAAACGCTAGCGAAAACACCCTTTGAACGCATTCATCACTCCGAAGCTGGCCAGTGTACCTACTTCGAGATGCTCGGGTGATCCGGTTATTGAAATGCAAAAATCAAAGCAACCGAGTCATCATGGGCTGCACTCTTAGCAAGGAAGTGCTTAGCAGGGAAAGCGTGTCCTTCCTTTCTGCCTTGATCGATGGTAAGGCGGTTCCCGCCATTTTCACTGTAGTAAAACGCTGCACATTTTACTCACGGTTTATTATTACATACCTATATATAGGTATGTATACATTTCGTTTTTGGAATCTAGACATCTTGAAGCGTAGGCTTAATGTCAAATTTTGAGGCTGATCAGAATTGTCGACCCCCGTCGCGATTACATAGGTGTATTATTCCAAGAATAATGAACCAAAAAAAAAAAAAAAAAATCCGCCGTCAAATGCAACAGTGCGCTTTACAGTTACTGTAATACCTACTGTAGGTATTATACTGAAGATGTCCCCATTGGACGTATAGTAGGTATCTGCCTGTTTTGAAGTAAAGTAATATAGAGGGATCGTGATTGGTCGGCCAGTCGTTTTCCGCTGAATTAGACGTGAATATATATATATCTGCCTAAATTGAGAGGCTGTGAAATCACTGCCATCATTGAGTAAATATTAGAAACATTCCCATTGTGGGGTCACCCATGCCATAAAGAGTTCAAGTTCAAGGACTGTCATACTGGGGAAGAATGGCTTTTGTCATACGGGGGAAGAATGCCGAAGATCAGATCTTCGGCACTCTGGATAACTGGACTTCAGATTCTGTAGTCCAGTCATCAGGTGTCCAAAAGTAGTGAATCCGAGAAAATAATAATAATAATAATAATAATAATAATAATAATAATAATAATAATAATAATACCTGAAATTAAAGCTGATTAAATATCCTAAAAAATGAGACCAAGAACGTCTCGCTAGCTTCTTTCGTTTGGCCGCTAGAGCGCGCTGAAGTTGTGGTTATCTGTGGTCCCCCGAACCACCACATAAGGTGCCCTGACCAAAATTGTAATGGCCCAAAGTCAAACCGCCCGTTTTTACCCCGGGTCTTCAAGTAGTAGGTATCCTACATCAGCTAAAGTGATCTTCAAAAATAGGACCTATTACCTGGTACTGTTGATGTGTTGTTATGGGTAAAGCATGGGCTAAATTTTTGATTGGTGATTGGCGGGAATTTGATACTTCACGACGAGATTTTTCAAATTTTTTTATTGACACAGAATTAAAGTTTTGCACGAGTAACCTATATCGAAGAATAATAAACCCTTGTGTAAAATTTGCAGAGTTTTTAGTATTATTCATTAGCTGGAGACCCTGCAGGTAAAGCCCGCTTAGCCGCCGGAGCATAACAATGACCGTTGAATTAACAACTCTTGACAAAGTAGGTATAACAGGAATGAATTCAGAACATTCATGTTCTTTGAGAGGATAATAGGTTGGATAATGGCATAATGACATAATCATGTGATGAATAATGACAACGTGCCTGTTACGACAGAAAATGGCTACCTACGACTGCTAAATGTCAGTAAGTAATTAATCTGACGTTTTTTCCCCTAAGGATTTTAGCTCGAAGTCATTTTGATTGAGTTCCTTCTGATTGAAGTGCAATTATAAAATGTCAAGAGCGTTTGGCATTCTGACCAAGAAGGTAAATAAAAGTAGTTAGGTACCTACTGTAGGTGTAACACCTGCTATATATACTGTAGTATACTACAGTGAAAGCAAGGTCAGATTCTAACATTATTGCCAGTCATCAAAACAGTCACGATCGTTCAAGTTCCGAGTTAATAGAAAGGGACTAAGGGAATAGACGTACCTACTGGATGTGGTAAGGATGTTGGTACCAGCGACCGCACGCGAGGAGTTTTTAGTGATCTATTCTGCTTGGTCGATTGGGTTCTAGTCCTTTTCCATAAGGCTCAAACGATAGCGG